>JNDP01001338.1:0-46247 GCA_000696975.1 Apophysomyces trapeziformis B9324
AACATGTTCGACAGAACCGGAAATAGAAAACCCGCCGTTTTGCCAGAACCTGAATACAAAAAAAAAAAAAAAAAAAAAAAAAAAAAAAAAAAAAAAGGAAGCGGTGAGTCTAAAAGTAATTCGTACCAAAGCACAATAAGCTTTTTCTTCCTTTCTTTACCTGTCTGGGCACAGGCCATGAGATCGCGTTCTGCCAAAACGAGCGGAATGGAGTATTTTTGTACTGGTGTTGGAGTGGTATATCGCGCAAGTTCAATGTTGCTCAGTAGATGTGGGTCAATAGGAGGACTGGTAAACTTTTGAACCGCTAAGTTCATCCCGCATACCTATTGGAAAGACAAAAAGAAAAAACAAATGCTTACCTTTTCAATCGGTTGAGGCACATCCCTACCCGTGGCCTCCACAGGGATGTTTTCGTATTTATCAAAGTTGATGCCCATTTGGCTAGCATCTTTATGGTCCGGTGTACCAAACAACTCATGTTCTATATGGGGATTGCGCGGTGCAATATGATGAACACCATCTCGCCAGTACCCCCGGCCAGCTTCGTCTCTACGGCCAAACCCGCCGGTGCGACGTCCATAGCCACCGTACGACCCTCGTTCATCGAATTGAGAATGAGCACCCCAACTACCAGACGATGAACGTCCACTGCTCCAGCTACCTTTTGACACGCCAAAGTCTGAATAGCCTTCCTTCCATCTAAAAATTGTTTCCCTTTTCTTCAGCTTCTTCCAATGTCAAAACAATCAAATGGAAAATTGCTTTCCTGATAAATATATTGTTCACCTTACCTACTTATTGGTCGGCGCATATCCCATTCTCTTGAGGTTCCCGTCGGTGATTCTTGTTGTTGTTGAGCTTGTTGTCGACGGAGGTGGGGAGGAATGTAGCGTGAAGTCGGAAGTACTTTTGGAGTGTCCTGCAGTTCAGCTCCAGCTTATGCATGGTCAATGAGTCGCAGTCGTTCTTTTTCTTTTTGAGCGATTAAGGACAGATCCTTACCCATACGTTCGGCCAAGCCATTGGCTTCAGTATTGTTACCATTGCTCATTTTTGGTTTGTGAATCGCAAAGTAAAAAGTTGAATAGGTGAGCAATACGAAGAATAAGAGAACGGGCCTCGCATAGTCACACAGACGGACGGACAAGCTTAAGTTTGAAATTCCGATGCCATCAACAATGCAAAATAGCTCTCCATTCAAATACCTTTCGAAAGAAAGCATCAGATCGGCCAGTCAAAGCACGGCCAATGTATGGAGACTCTACATAGCTCACGCCGTTGCGCTACACCTTACAGCACAACAAGAAAGAGACAGTTCTGCAGAGGACAATGCCAACACCCATCGAAGCTCGTCTATCTATATGTAGTGCAGACATTGCTTCTGAGCTTGCATAAAACAATGGCCGATATTCCGCCACATCGGTACTAAAGAAAGTGGAATAGAACCTAGCGAAGTTCTTAAAAGATGAAAATAAGCAGCAGAATGGGAACTATCTGCAATTGCTCCTAGACGACCAAGCTGTTAATGCAATGACGAGCTTCGAAAATTCCACGCTTAGAAATATCTCTCGCATACTTAATACAAGCAAGAGAGAGCTTTAAGTTTTGCATCATTCTAACTTTTGTATGAAAACAGACGACGGATCGATATTAGCTATGTCTATTCTGTACCACAATGTCGAATAATCTACGGACGTGTATGCACTACCCTGCATAGTTCGAACATGAAGTCGCTATAGAAGCGTGAATACGTGCCAAACCTATAAAATGCACATGCGCAAAAATATACGTGTATATACTGTATACAGAGGCTGAAATAAGGCGAGTTTGGAAGATTAGAAGCGATTCACGAGAGAAGGCTAGCTATGATTGCTGATTCTGCGTTTAGTTGCTTAAGTTGCCTTTTCGAATCTCTGCCTTTGTTTTCTCCAAGTTTTGATGCACAGTATCCATTTCCTGAAGTGTTTGTGAGATATCGGCACGAAGTTGTGGCAACTTGTCATTCATGGTTATGAACTCTTGGACAAGCTCCCGACAATCGGCTTGTAAGACCTGTGATGCGTCGTCTATCGCTGTTATCTCAGTGTTGGATGCTTTCCATTCACGCAAGGTTTCAAGCGTCTTGTCTGTTGAGACGTGTTTGCTGTCGTGTAGTAGTTCGTCATCTACGTTATCCCTGAAGTCAACATTCACAGGGTCGTCCAGGAGGAGTGAACGCATCATGATTACCTTGCCATGGCAACTGGAGACTTTCTGACTTGATGAAAGCATCAATATTTAGTGATACAGCGCAATTTCTGATCTCCTTGATGTTGTTCGCCACGGTAGCATAGCTTAAGGATGGCTCTTTGCTTTCTTTCGGTACCACGGTTAATGGTGCCATGATCAACGGATGGCAAAAGAAAAACGGTAGCCTGTGACTGAGAACTACAGTAGGTCAATGATAAGAAATCAGCAGAGAAAAAAAAAAGCTGTCAGTAAAACATAAAGCGAAAATCTCTCAGGATTTACTCATGGATACCACATGGTAAAGTAAATAAAAACAGAATAGTTTGTTACAAGATGTGTCTGACTAGTTAAAAGCTATGGATTTAATATAGTATGTCCTAAAAGACACGTCATTTCCAAGGATCTTATCCTTCTCTTTTCGTAAGCACTTCCTCTACACGTTTAATAAGATCTGCCTTCAGTCCCTTGGTCGCTTGTCCATTAACGGTTAGCCATTCCTTCAAATCAGAAACAAGACACTGACATATCATATCAGTTCAACCTTTCTTTGCTTTTCGGTAACCACAATCGCCTACCTTGTCCAACGACTTATTTCTCCAGTGATCTTCTACTGAAGCCTGTGATCTCGCACGTTTGACCCTGGGAGAACTCTCATCTCCGGTCTAAACGTGCAAGGGTACACGATAAGAAAAACAATGTTCCCTCCAAAAATTTGCTAATACTTACTGGTCGCTTCTTGACAGTTGGACCTTCTAGCTCTTCAGGTACTTCCCTGTCCAATGCCCCTTTCAATGTCTTGATACTATCACCGATGTTCTACCAAACAATTTTTCTTTGACTCTATCCTTGTCGCAGTTCATTTAGATATATCATACCCTATGAATCTCTTCATAGTCAGGCACAGTCCGATCTTCCGCTTCTCCGATGTCCTTTTCCAGAACGATAGCATGAAGAGACTCATAATGTCGTTTCAAGGCTATGGAAATAATAGTTATCAGTAACGGCCAGTACATTGATCGTTGTTGTACACACAAGGGTTTTCAATGGCCATATCATTGTAATGACCGGGAATTTGAGACTTGTTAATGCATTTCTTTGTGAGCTCGACGATATCCTCCGATGCTAGTAATTATGGTATATCAGTTGTGTTCAAACTGCTAGATTTTATTTTATCCAGCCAATTTTTCCTACCTCTTGGAGTGGACTCCACTGGAATTTCTCGGATATCGTCTGCATAAGGAAGGCTGATGATACTCAGACCGGGAGGTGACACTTGAACGCCGTGAGCATCTAATTCCTCAGCCTACATGTGTATATCAATAAAACAAACAAAGCGTCGGATGGAATAAACCCGCCATCACCTACCTGGGGAAGCAACGCCACGATTTTTGGTAGTGTATTGCTACTGCGAATAAATGAGCAAATAGCCACTTGATCGAGCTTCAGCATTGCATAAAGTAAAGCTGAAAATGTCCGTGTGCTTCCTTCATATTCCTATACAACGTTTTCTGTTTACTAAAATGAACAATTTCCGTGTGGACAACGTACCAGCTCGTCAGGATAAATAAAATAAGAATGAGAAATATTATAGTGCTTCCGTAATAATCGACGGGGCTTAAAACCAATAAGGACTAGACCTATCGTTGATCAAAGAGCTTTAGCGAACATGATTTCCCTGTAAATCAAATTTACCTGGATCTCGAAACGTGCGCATCGCCTTAATCTCTTCCTGTGAAAAGACAACCTTCTCTCCTCCATAGGGATACCATTGCTTAATATCCGTTGGCAAAAGGTAATTATTCGTATCCTATGCCCGAATGGTAAACATAAGAGATAACCTGAGAATACAGTTTTCCGTACGGCGCATTTCCAAGCAGTAATTGGCTCCACTTCCAGAGATTGTTGAAAGATATCGGCTACATACTTGTATGGCTTCCGTTTCTGCTCCTGTACAAGCGTATAGCTAACGGGCGCCCGATTTTACATTAGAAAATGTAATAGAAAATGGTTCGATTTGTTTTATCCACTTACCCACGGACCCCAATTGTCAATCCCTCTGCCAGCTGGAATGGGATCCGGAACTGCGATCGTTTCTTTGATCCTTTTCTACGTATTCTAGCGACCAAGTCTTCCAAAGCATTACCAGTGCCTGCGGGTGTCTTTGCGTCTAGCTGCCATTCTTCATCTACTTCTCGTCCGATTCTTTGTTGAGAGCTCAAGATATTCTGCCCATGTTTTAAGTCTCGAAGTCCCGTATCTATTCTTGTGATACCTCATAAAACAGACTTCTGTCAAAATCGTGATCTGGCTTGTTTACTCCGAACAATTCGATTCGGATATCGACTTCAGCTAAATCCTAAAATGAATAGAATACATCGCTTTGAGAAAAGCTATCACCCGGAGGGAAAAAAACAAAACAAAACAAACCTTTGCTCGTTGAACAGCAGAATTCCTAAAGTTTTGGTTTCCTGAATGAGGGTTATCTTCGTTGGTTATCAGAAATATACGCTTCGAGCCTGATTTGGGAGCCCTGAAAGACGATTAAATTATACATATCAGATTTTGGTGCCTGAAAAAACCGATACTTTACTTTAAACCGAACATGTCAATGCATGTCCAGAAAACATTGCCGAGTGGATGCTCTTCCTGTGTAGCGCCATATTCTTCAAGGAAATCCATTGATCCTGCCGTTTCGGTTCGAAATGACTCAATAAACTGCGAAATGCAAACCTAGAGTTGCCGGTTGTTCTTACCTGAAGTGATGGCTTCTGTTTCCTTGATCAATTCGGCGTCTGGTATGTCGAGGTCCTGAAGGATATAGATATGATCATGGTCTGCCGGATTACTTTTCTTCTCCTAAACAGCAAAGTGCAACATTCGAGCCTGTGGGTTAGACTTTCCCTTAGAGGGAAGAAATATGACTCGTTTACCGTGCCATATAAGACAATGCCGACATAATCATTGCCACTGGTAAAGATCTTGTTCATTAAAACAGCTTGAACACCTTGGAATGCTTCGAGAACTGGAATCTTTCCGTTTTCATCAGGCTGTTGCATACTGGACGAGCAGTCGATGACAAAGAGCATGCTGTCTTTGCTACTGTAACCATCCTAAGCATGTCAAACAAGCAATGAAAGTTGCGATTGAGCAAAACGCGTCGGATTACGATATGTATCTCTAACCTGACTAATTTGGTCAAAGTTAGTCTCTTCTTCCTCTGAGTAAAACGTCGGTTTTGATCGGCCGAACGTGGAACTGCTCGCTGAGAATGACATCGCCGCAGGTGAAGTGGGCAGAAGCACGCAAAACAAGCAGACAATAATCATGCTGCTGCGAACAGCTTATTTCATGCTCCGCTATACGCATCTCTTTCATGAGAAATACCACGCATACAAGAAATTGAACGGTTAGTCCGTCGAGCTCACTGAATCCGGACCCATAGAGTGCCGTGGTCATCTCATCAGCATTATGAACAAAATAGATTCAGTACAATATTCTTTTATTAACAAATCGAAGAAGAAAACCAAATAATGCTCTCGGTCATATATATTCCCTATTTTACAAGTGCTTGCACCATAACAAGGTATCCGGGTATTTCACCATGTCTGTAGCCCTAAATTTTGTTTTTCTTAGAAAAACCGGTACCATACAAATCTGTTCATTTCCGCGTCAAACTAAGTGACGAGTTGACAGTGCCTTACTGCCGAGCTGTCCTGGACAGCGCGGCTGGGACGAGATGAACAGCTGGCAAGCAGACTGGATATGACAAACAAGTATGTCACAAATTGTTTTTTCTAGCGTTGATATCGCCTTTCCAGAAATGTTTCAATAGTTAATTTTACGCAGCTGTGATTAACCACTGTAAATTACGAGGAGTGTCGTCACTTGCTGTCTATCCTACCCGCACTGGGGGCACAGCCGGATAGGATAGACAATGTTTACATACTCGCTTCACATTTTTCGTTGTGTAAAACAAAGAATGACTTACCCACGATAACACATACCAAATGCATGACTGGACGGACGTTGACTTGAGGCATGCTTTTCATTATCGCCAAGGCAATACTGGTGTTTGCGTTTGCCATGACAATGTCGAATATCAGAACGTGCCTGAAATGGGGTTCTGCTATTCGAGTTACAGCTTCTTTAAAATTGCTGATATAAGATCTCATGCGGACCATGGTACACACTGCCGAAATATTTCCAAGAAAGGGGTGCTCGTTAGTGTCGCAGATAGGTCGACCTAGTGCAGTTCCGCTTCTGATTCAGCGTTGAAAAGTTAGTAGGCGAAGCCCACCGCTCGGGTTGTCGCTTCATTTGTCGGGAGGGAACCTCAACGCGATTGAAAGTGGAGAAGATGTACACCAACTGAATTTTTCTGTTCCCCTCAAGCAAAATTCCCCGATATATGATTGTGCTAGCGCTAACAGAGCAGGAGAGCGAATGTCTACGAAGTTGTTGACATATACGATAGCTGTATGTCGTATTCTCGCAATGAATCTGCACGAAAAAAAGGTTGAATTGCCTTCCGGATCACCCACAGTTTCCTGTACTTGATGTGCTGAAGTTGTTTTACTGGTGCCCTAACTATGCCATTCGCGTGGATTGAAGGATCTCCTAGACCTCTTGCCATGCATCAGTGAAGATGTTATGTTAAATTCCTGAATGAACCAACTCAGTGGTTTGAAGGTTCAGCAGGGGCCGAGGGATCTCCCATCTTTCTTTGGAATAGTGAACAGATACAAACGGATGCCAACCTAGTCTGGAGGCCCTCACGATGGATAGATTTTTTGCAAAACAGCGATAAAATTACTTGTTCGGCGACCTGCCAATCCCTTGAGGAGCATTGCTGGACATAGAGTGCCCGTATTTGACACGGAGCGGGCGATGGCTAAGTAAATGGTGGGATCTTGAAAATGGTACGTATGATTTGGTAAATCCATTGTATGGCAGGTAGTTCAGCCCAGGCCTGTTGAAAGTGGTGAGGATAGTCCCTTACCGAGACGTCTCGCGATGTTTCCCCTTGGCCCTGAATGCAGACGCTCTGCTGAAAATCCTTCACTATCTTTTGTTGGAACTGTCGTCATGTGTCATAATGTAACCCGACGATTGGGTACCAGAGCGAGTCTCTCGCCAGAAAAGGTGATATAGTTTCCAATGGTAACACAACTTCTGGATTCACCTTTGGATGGAAAACGGACGTAAAGTCTTGTATCGCACAAGACAGAAGGTATCTCGTTCGGACTTCGTATACAAGCCTCTTGCATTACAAAGAGCATGGGATGCTAAAACTGACACGTGACTTTTCCGCAAACAAAATGGAATGAAATCGTGCGGCAACCATGTCTAAATTGATGCTCAAGCATGTCATGCACTCATAACATGCAGAAGTATATGTTTAGATACAAGCAGCAGTTTTATTTTTACACGTTTTGCTAATATACAAATGTCAGAGACTACGCGTAGATTATCACTTTGCGCATAAAGCAGACAATGGTCGTTTAGTTCTTGTAAAAGTATCTGTCTCGGTTACGATAGAACCGAGGGTGGTCTTGACGGAAGTCATCATCGTCGATGGTGCGGACATATCCATCAGCTGGCAGATCTTCGATATCTTCATCGGTTACGCTCGTTCCTCGGTAGTGGAACTCTCCTCCAGGTCTGACTAGATCGATCCTGAAAGTCTTGCCATTACCCTGGGCATCATTGTCGTTGATAACCGCATCATATCGACCCCGTGGAAGCTGGTTGTAGTCAACCTCGCCGCGTGTTCTCTCGGGATAGGAGGCGAGCCAGTTTGGTTCCCTGCTTCTCAAGATAATCTCATGGCTAGTGCGACTCAAAAGCAAGTCGGCGCGAATTCTGTACTCTGGCGGGAATACGCGAGGAGCTGGCCAGAATTGGAGAACGGCCGGTTCCTTTTCCGCATTAGCAGCAGAGAGAGCAAAGACCAAGACAGCAGAGAGGACAGATGTGAATTTCATGGTTGTTGAAGGAAACCTGTCTCGTTATTGTCGCCTGCTTTTATAATCAATTGTTCGATTCCACGATTTCGGATTCTTCCCGTCAAAGATATTAGATGTGATCTAGCGGGCGTAAATTGAGGCTGTACTTGTGTCACTTGTGTTGATTTCACGATTTCATTCTACAGTATATCCTAGTTAATTCTTTCTCACAGGGCGTGTATATTGGCCAAATACTATCAATCAGCTAATGCCTTAGTTGAGTACACACTGTCTCCATACGAAGAGCATTTAGTTGGACTTGGTAACCCTTTACTGTAGTAGCGTTAGCGAGGTTTTTTTTTTTTTTTTTGGGTGTGGCGTATGCCATATTTGGAATAGAACGCTAGTTGCTTGTCCGATTCTTGACCACGCCCTAAACGTCACAGACTTGAGCTATAACATAAGAAAAGACAAAGAAATGCAAAATGGTATACCGGGTAATACAACATACAGCTGGGTGTACCACATTAGTCAGCCAAGCTATTCCTGTACGATAATCAAGAACAGACAGTGTCCTAGTGAAAATCTATTTGAAAACAATATAAAGTTGACAAGCATTGCTTGAATTTTGTAAAAGTGCCCAGTAAGCCAGGTTAAAGCCGACGGTAATCTTCCAGACGCCGTATTATGACATTAGGTGGGAAAATGAAAGAATTTAATAGCATTTCCGGATTCACTATCTTTGCAAAAGGAGGACCAGATCAGGGCTGGGACGTGTATACTAGATGCCATGAAGAGTATTGGAGATGGATAGGTACCATCATACATTTATATGGTAAGACAACGGAGTTTATCTTCTTCCTTCTCACTTCTACTAAAGAAAGTGCCAATGAGACACTATCTTCGTCATTTTAATAATTCAACCTTCCACAGAGACGTTCTCGATTTAGCCAGAAGAACGGATGCTATCAGCTTCTGTATTTTTTTTCTTTATCTTGGGTGAACCATTGTATACTCGAAACAACTTGCTTTAAGTGAATCGCTGCTCTAGGAGTACCTAACTTGCATGAAGCCTCCAGAAGATCTTCCTGCTTTTCTAGACGATGAATAACTGCTTTTTCTGTATCACCAATTATCAGTTAGAATGTCAGCACGGTGTGCTATCCGACTGTATTCACGCAAAGGAACAAAACGATGGTGAATGGTTGCGTGAAATTGTATTAGACATGTCCTTGTTAGCGTTATAATAGGAACTTGGATAATCGAGTGGATCTATGATATTTTTCGGCTTTTTCTCTCTTATGGAGACGTTTTTTCTTCTTTATGTGCAGGATGTTTCTTTTTCTCTCTTCTGGTTACGTTGTCATGCTGGTACAATAGGGAGAGAAAATTTTACAATGAGCCGGCCACTGTTAGAATGTCGTTGGCCTCGACAATACTAAATGATCAAACATCGTTTAGTTCACCACTGATGCTTTTCTCTTCTTAGGTCTTTTTTACTTACTCAAAAACGTTGAATTCAAGTACACCGTCTTCGCCTCCAATGCTTGCATTGGTTTTCTTATGCACCCATGATCCATATTGACTTCGCTTTCGTTCATGGTCTTCATCATCATTGGCTTCCTCATTTTCTTCCGTCGCTGCTGCCGGTGCCCCTTCATCTTCGGATGCGCGCCATTCATATAGATCCGATGGTATACGTGATCTCGGAATAGATGCATTGAATGTGCCATAAATCAAGAGACCAATATGATCTTGTGACTGAAGATTGATACGGCCGACTGAAATAGAAAAGGTAACCAAATGTCAAACTACTGCCATTTTTCGTGCTTCAGTTTCTTGTTTACCTAGTCGTGATCCTTTCTTCGGTTTCCAAACCAAAAATTTGACTCGGATGAAAAAGTGACAAAAGGGTGAATCATACAAAACGGTACCCTTGTCCGATAACAGTTCAATATCGGAATGGGCAATGACAATACCGTCAAGTTCGGGGACATATCTGCAACGAATGGATTATCATGAGTTGTCTTCTCGAAGATATGTTGCTATGTTTTCTTTGTTTTCTTTACTTCATTAGGAATGCGTTGAGTTGTTCAATGACACCGTCCATCACTTTGCCTGACCACATGGGAGCTAAGTGAATGTAAAGTCTGGCGACAATTTCGGAGAAGGATGAAGTTGGAAGGGGTGCAGGCGTTGGTTGGACTTCGACCACCTTTGTCTTTTGTTTTTTATGACTCTTGTCCTTCTTCTCTTTCTTTTCGTGCTTATGTTTACGCTTCTTCTCGTCTGAGGCCATGTTGAGAGAATAAGGACGATATAGGGGGAAAAGCACAGCTAAACTTTTTTTTTATTTGGGACTTTCTTTTTTAGCGCAACGCCCAATTTTGTTACCCACTTCTCCCATGTGTGGCTTTTGCAGCTCTTCTTCTCTTCCCAAAGGCAAAGCGGAGATTTAAGAGTTACGAAGTGAAACCCCTTTAACAAAAAGACGGATGTTTCATTGAGCGCATTTATTTCTCTCTTCTTTGAAGGCCTAATTTCAACTATGAAAACCATATTCGAAGCAAAAGACCTTCGTATTCAAAAAGTAACGCATCGAAAAGCTCTGTTGCCTAACAAAGACTTGGTGTTTGGCAAGTATTTTACCGATCATATGCTATTGATTGGTTGGGACGCGGACCACGGTTGGGGTCAACCACGGATCAAGCCATACCAAAAGCTGATGCTGGATCCAAGTGCTTCTGTTCTTCATTATGGCTTTGAGGTCATTTCACACATTGGATTTATCATCTGTCATTCCAATGGATACTTTTTGTTTCTATAGTGTTTCGAAGGCATGAAAGCATACAAGGATACTCAAGGTCAGATACGATTGTTTCGTCCAGAAATGAATATGGATCGACTGAATCGCTCCGCTGAGAGGCTCTCTCTTCCGGTAAATAGAGTGGCAAAGTTGGGAGAGGCAACACGTGTCCTGATTCTTCAGTAGACATTTGATGGTCGTGAACTTTTGAAGTGCATTGCAGCATTACTCCATTTGGACGAGATGTGGATACCGCGGGAACGAGGCTATTCACTTTATATACGACCAACCATGATTGGGGTTGAACCATCTTTATCCGTTCACACTCCTAACAAAGTATTGTTATTTGTCATTGCCGGCCCGGTGGGTCCATACTATCCTACAGGTTTCAAAGCTGTCTCTCTTCTCGCCACGACAAAATACATACGGGCATGGCCGAATGGGACGGGTGACACAAAGGTGGGTGGGAACTATGCTCCCTGTGTGAAACCACAAACCATGGCACATCAGCATGGTCATCATCAGAATCTTTGGTTGTTTGGAGGTAATATAAAGAAGAATAAGAAAGAAGTTGGGTTATGCAGTAGGAATCCTTTCTTTTCTTTTGACAAAAGAGCATAACTAGAGGATGATCAGCTTACGGAAGCAGGCACGATGAATATTTTTATTCTCTGGTACACCCAGGAAGGAAAGAAGGAACTGGTAACACCACCTGTGAGTGGCCTTATTCTTCCTGGTGTCACACGCGATAGCATAATTGAACTGGTTACATCATGGGGAGACCTTGGTGTTGAGGTGCATGAAAGAACGG
The DNA here is from genome assembly GCA_000696975.1 of Apophysomyces trapeziformis B9324. NCBI lineage: Eukaryota > Fungi > Mucoromycota > Mucoromycetes > Mucorales > Mucoraceae > Apophysomyces > Apophysomyces trapeziformis. Next base: position 11,795 of record JNDP01001338.1, read on the forward strand.
TTACCATGAAAGAGGTTATCGAGGCACTGCAAAGGGATCAAGTATTGGAAATGTTTGGTTCAGGCACAGCTTGTATTGTCTCGCCCATCAAACGAATTGGTTACAGTGGTCATGAGTTCACTGTGCCTCTGGACCCTGCAGATCCTTCCTCCGAGGCAGGACCGCTTACCAAGCGCATCAATCAAGCTATTACGGATATTCAATATGGTGTTACTCCACATCGTTGGTCAGTTCCTCTAAGTGATTACGAACAAAAATAGAAGAGATATAATTACTATAACTTTGTTTATTTGCCTCTTTTGAAGGGCGAATAAGAACAAATCGTCTAAGTAGTAAAAGAAAAAAAGGTAAAGAAAAATATGATTCGGGGAGTTTGTGTTGCTGGGAAGATTTCTTCATTACTTTTTTACATGCACATCCTGATTCTTTTTTTTTTTTTGCCTCCCATTCAGTACGTTGACTATCTCGTAATAGTTAGTACTTGGTTTTTGTTTTTGGACTTGTTTGTTGCGTGTCTTTGAGTACGTTTTTTTTTTCTTATTTTTAAGCCAAAGTGGACAGAGCGGCACTAATGGCAGCACCCAAGACAAGGCTCATAAGAGGTGCAGAAACACTGCCGCTGTTTTGGTTCTTGGCACCCGACTGTTTACCACTGGATCCAGAGTTGGCGCCACCGTTGTTTGTTGTGCTGTTGTTTTGACTGTCAACTGGTACAGCCACATCCTTATAAGCACAGCTGGAAGTGGTGCAGAGACATTGGCCGGCAACAGGATCCCACCAAATGCTGTTACAGTTATCTGCAACAGGATGACGGTATTTGGGATCGTTAGGTTGGACTGCCGATCCAGGAGTAGGCGTCTGCAGTGTTGGAGCAGCACTGGGACAGTTATAGCAAGTATGCCAGTTGGTTGTGTTAAAATTGCAGGAGCTCAGCAAAGATGAGGAGGCGACGCCTGCGTCAGAAATATCAATTTTTTCTAGACCGTTGCAGATCTCCTTGCCGGTATTAGGAAGTTCACACTTCATATAGGGCTGCTCAGCCAGCTTACTGGCAGGAACAGGGTTCTTCATCCATTCCAACAATTGTTCGTTGCTGACGAACCAAACATCAGGTTTACCGGCGACGGACTGAATGAAATCGATGACACCCTTCTTCATGGCTGAAGGGTCAGGAAGGCCTGGGTAGGTGGTCAAATGCGTTGGGTGAGTGTAAATACCAAATGGCTGGCGGTTGCCATTATAGTGTCTGTCGAAATTAGTCTTGGTCCATTGCATCACATCAGAGACTGAACCAGCGAGATAGACATCCATCAACTGGGGCGTATTGGCGTTGTCCACGACGGCGTACATGGGAATCTCCCATACACCAGGGAGTTTGACTTTACCGGGATCACAGATGCCAGTCCAACAGTCATTTGCCATACCGTTATCAAGGGTATAGGGCCAGTAGCAATCGTCTGTCACACCAGTAGAGGACGAATCGTAAACAAATCCTTGTTTGCTTATTTCGTTTAATGTATCCGCGGTGTAGTTCACTGCAAAAGAAATATGATCAGCATTGGTCCATTTTTAAAGACAAGCATGGACTTACAGAAAGGAGCACGGAAACCCTTGAGTTTACCCAATGGAACGCCCGCATATTCGTGAAGCATGGCTCTGGCAGCTGCTATTTCTCTATGTAGTGCAAACAATAAATATTATTAGCAAATCATAGACCGACTAAGTTTGTGTAATGATCTGAGACTTACTGTGCTGATGGGCTCCCTGTAATCACCCGAAATAAAGTATTTGTCAAAGATTAGCTTTTTTTTCCCTCACTTTGAAATTTTTACTTGCCGACATGCGAAAATGTATGACTAAAGAACAAATGCTCTTCGTTAGCCAAAAGTAGATGGAGAAAAAAAGAAAAAAGAAGAGGAAATAAAACACCTACTCTGCTACTTCATTGCCGTTGGCATACCATTGCTGGACTAGCGAGAAATCGGTATACTCCATTGAGACATACCACGAACCCTAAAGTTGGTTATCCGACGGTGAGTAAGAATTATTTTTGGCTAAGGGGGGAGCACAAGACTAGACCGACGTCTCACCTTCGCAGGACATCCATTAGGGTTTCTAAGGAGCATTAAGATGAAAATCTGAGCATCCAAATAAGGGGCCGAAGAGAAACTTACTTCACATTTAGCAATTCGTTAGCAGTTGCCAATAACTTGGCTTGAATACTGTCATCGAAGGTAATAGTGACGAACTGAAACAAGGAAATGGCTCAGTTTTCTTTGTCTTAGAGGTGGTAAGCGGATCATCTACCTGAGGTACGTCCTTAGGAGACAAACCACCTGGTGGAGAGGTGGATGCACATTGACATTGAGGAAGTTTACAAGTATTTGGATCACATGAATAGGAACTTCCACCTGTGCTTGCGGGGATAGAGGGAGATCCATCCTGTGCAAAGGTCAATTGAGCCAAGGCAAGGACGGATAGGATGGCTGTAGTGATGCCGAAAGGTTTCATCAGAAAGCGGGTAAAAAAAGAAGGAAAAAAGGAGAAAGAGAGAGAGAGACAAGAAAGTAGAAGAACAAGAGAGAAGGGGAAAGGAGGGATTCTGTTTAGTTTTCTCTTATATCAAACTGTTTCCCTTTCTATTTTTCATTTTTTTAACCATATAAGGTATTGTCTTCTGTTTCCCTGGAAGCTGCATCACCACGCCACCTTTTTTGGTTGCCCGACGAAGCACTTTTTTTTTTCGTACCCGGAAAATGGCCCAATTACCCAAAATAATTGGGCTCAGCAACGTCGTACCAAAACCATTGGTGTCTGGGAACTCTGTTTTATTCCTATCCGGAAAAGGGGAGAAAGGGAGATAGGACGACAACAGCATGTCCGAAATAGATTCAACATCTGCTGTACAACCGTTCACACCAAGCTTGAACCACTCGACTGGCATAGAGAGCACGAGGAGACCATACGCTGTAGAAGACATGGTGACCACCCTAATTAATGTCAAATTTAATAATGCTTTTTACTTAAATAATCCATATATTTTTCCGGGATTTACCGTCAGCGCTAAATAGGTGCACTCAGTGTTGCCTTGGTTCGTATCCACGGCTAAAATCAACCGTTACTATCCAGCCCAATAGAAAATAAAGACAGCCCGCGGCCGCTTCTTTCCTTTCCTGTCTCTCTATAGCATACCTTCGTCATAAATCCTCTTGAAATCCTCCGCTATGGAGCAATCGTACAACGAATCCGATTGACCAGCAATAGCCAGGAACGGAACCAGTTTTCCGTCACGACCAGCTTTGGGTAAAACATGGATAGGAGAATGCTCGTCTAGAAATGATTGTTTTACATTGGGATCCATGACTACCCGCTCGGCAAAAAATGCTTTGGCCTCCTCGCTAGTCTGGGTGTCTAAATCACCACTCAGGGAAATAACACCTTGAACAGACGTATCTACCTCCTCAAATCCTTATAACGCACAGCTTCTAAAGTAAGCATCTGAAATAGAAACTGACTGGGGGGCAACAAGTAAGACAAAACAAACCTGGTTGGAATTCGGGTTGATTGGCCGAAAAGGCTGCCATGGCGGCTAGTTGTGCACCTCCACTATCTCCTTCGAGTACCACGAAATGTGGATCACCACCGAAGGATCTGATGGATTGCTTGACCCATCTTAAAGCACGCTTAACGTCCAAAAGATGAGTAGGGTATGCATTAGCTGGAGCCAAACGGTAATCGATATTCACTACCACCCAGTTATTCTCGGCAACAAGTAATGCCTCGAATGGATGAAATGTATTTTTGGATCCATACTGCCAAGCCCCGCCATGAATATGCACCTTGTTGACGGAGAAAGAGTTGTAAGAAAAAAACAAAGGTACGTTTAATCTTGCATCTTACCAAAACGGGTCTGAGCGGGCCATCGGGAGAATGACTCGATCTATATACGTCGAGCGTCATAAACCGAGGCTGACTATAGTCATTTGCTTTTGCAATGGCTTCATTGCATTCCTCGTTAGTGGCATAAGTGATGTTTGGATAGATTGTCAGTGGGATCCTGTAGAACGGATTGGCCAGGTGTTTCAAATAAGTCAAACTATGTATAACAGCATTCGGTGAGATGCATTCCCCCTGGTGAATGTAAAGCTCTACCTGACGAAACTTTCAACAGGCTTTCCACCTAACTCTTTAACCACCCTGTCTGCATCCTGTCTGGAACTTTCTGCGTGTATGAACAACCCCATCAGACCACCCATGGTAGCCAAATCGAGTGTATAAACCAACCACGGGAAGAATGTATCTAAAATTAAAAAAAAAAATTTAAGCAGCTGCTTGTTTTGTATGTTGCCCGTTTCCCTACCAAATCCTCCAAACAAATGGACAAACTTGACATGAACGATCTTGAACAGCAAGACATGAAGGGGTAATTCTGCTACAAATGAACAAGACAAGCCAAGGACAATGAGGGGAATATGCAAAGGTTTATGCTTTTGTAGCAACGGTATAACGGTCTTGTCGAATGCGCATGCTGTCACCAGACCGACAAAGGCCACAGAGAGTGTATAATTCCAGACGAGCAATGTAAGAAGCATGGTTAGCAAAGACGCAAGCTGTCTATTGCAATGCAGACGCGTTTCTTTAGGCACTGAAACAAATGAACAGGGACAGAAGAAAGCTGCTTAGTGGAAACACAAGAATACACACAGAGAAAGAGGCACGCGCACACAGGCAGTGTCACATCCAATAAGCATGGACCACTTTGGTTTGCAACTGAGTTTGTAGACAACATGTTCAGAGATCAAAATTAATGTTGCCGTATCCGACTTGTTATCTGCGGATATAACTCATACAAAGTTCTGTTACAGCGGATACGTATAGTCGTCATCAAAACTATCTCCTAAGAGATATCTTACAAGTCGGCTGGTATAACACTAACGGACAAAACCGCACTAAACATCTTAAATATCGGTCGCATCTCGTCTGCTAATATATTGATTCTTTGTGTTGCCGGTTGCAACCTTGGTATTGACTGGATTATGTGCACCCTAATGACTCGCAAATCACCGTAGCCATTATGGTTTCTAAGCTGGATGCTCAGTGTTAAACCGGTTCTATGCGGGAATATTCTGCTCTTTATCTCTCCGGCCATCGTGTAAGTATCTAACTGGTGGCCCATCAACGATTTTCGGTATACTCTTCTATTTCTGATATCCATTTACTACGCTATATATCGACCCTCCCTTTTTTCTCCCTTCCATGCGCGAAACCCGCATATTTCAACCATACAATATACTCCGACAATGTCACAAGCATTGAGATGTGCGACGAAAGAGCTTTCATCGCCAGTACGGATTTGACACATTATGTGATAAATTTAGCCGTGTAAGCTCGGTGCAATAGAGAAAAGTCTTTCTCACTTGGCTTGGATATAGAATCCTTCACGGCAAAGAATAATACTTGTCATTCTCTGTCCTGCATCTTCTGGATACCCTTTTTATCGATCATGGCAATGAGATGAATTACTGTCAAGTAATTCTGAGCATTCTCACTACAAGGCTCAACTTCCTAGTGCCTGAGATTAACATCGCAAACCCAGAAAAAGGTAAACAACCACCAGCCCCTGGTGACTGTTTACCAAGACGTCCCGAGGATTAAGAGCATTCCAGCTGATCGCTCAGGCAGGCAAACCATTCCTATATACATGCAAGGAAAGTTTGACCGATTCTGCAGAGAGAAGGTTTTCTAAAAAGAAACCAAACTGCAAGAGATTGATTCTCTTGAAATACCAACAGAAAACGATGGCAGATCCTGTAATGGAGCTGTTCATACGCTGTGTTGACGAGCGTTCCAATTACGAGATATCAAATACATGGACCAACTGAAACAAATAAGCTTCATTGAACAGACCTTAATGCAATTCCTACCTATATATTCCCCTACGGAGAAGCATTATACAGACGGCGGATATGACATAGTAAAATATATGCATGTCTTTTATTTGTTTGCCCTTGACTTACCTCGTACAGATGTTCTAGATCCTCTCGATCCTCGAAAGCATGCAAAGAAGTACACGAGAGGGTCAGCACGCCTTTGGTCCCGTCCAAGCCGGACATCACAATATCAAAAAAAAATATCATGAATACGTGGGTGGCGAAATAAAAAAACCAAACCACAAGTACTTTGGAGTATACACTGATTTACCAAAGCTTGGGCTTGAGTTAAAGTATATGCTTGACCATTTGGTTTGCAATGATCCTCACAGGGAAATGTCTACTGCAGGGATACTTCTTGAAGGTGCAGCTTTACTCCAACAGTGCAACATCACTATTTATCACATCTTTTCATAGGCTTGAAATGTACAACATTTAAGATGGATCTTACTTACAATGGGATATATCGCTTCATTGAACTTGGTCAGTTTCATTTGTTACTGAACACAGACGATTTCTTGCCGTCTGTAACGGCGTACGAGCGAGTATCCCAGTTGAAGGTAATGGGTAACAAGACACCGTGAAAAAAAGAACGGCAATTAATTTCGATTTACCGGTAAAAGAACATAATTTCAGCCAGCAAAGAAACGGAAAATAAGCTGCACTGGAAAAGAAATTCCTTTTTCCCTCCGTTAAAACGTATATAATCACTTAAGACTTCATGTATATTGATCCGATATGCCTCTTGGTTTTAGCTCTCTCTCGTACTGTCCATTCTTTGATCGTTAAGTTTATTAAAACTCAATCTACACCGCTCATGCTTCGCAAACTTTCACGTCTCTGCTGATAGGATCGTTTTTCACGTTATGCATTCAGTCCAGCAAATAGTTCGGTCAAGCAGCGTTCCAGGCAGACCGTTTTGGCCGAAACCTCCAAGGCCTTGCAAGGAACACACTGTCAGTGCTAGTGTGAAAGACAAGGAGATCACTCTCTGTCCTCCAAGTCGCCACATCGCGGCGCCAAGCACTCACTCTGGACGTAGTCCAGAGCGCCATCCTCTCCGGTCTGGAATCAGTCGCTTGCCTGTTTGCACATCGTATCGCCATCCATTGCAGGCACCTAGTGCATAAGAAAAAAAAATAAAGCTTAGTATTCTCTGTAGTTGTGATGTATATCAGTTATACTTACCATTGCCGATTTTTCAAAGACGGGTTTCAGCACAAGTCAAGCAGCGTTCCAGGCAGACCGTTTTGGCCGAAACCTCCAAGGCCTTGCAAGGAACACACTGTCAGTGCTAGTGTGAAAGACAAGGAGATCACTCTCTGTCCTCCAAGTCGCCACATCGCGGCGCCAAGCACTCACTCTGGACGTAGTCCAGAGCGCCATCCTCTCCGGTCTGGAATCAGTCGCTTGCCTGTTTGCACATCGTATCGCCATCCATTGCAGGCACCTAGTGCATAAGAAAAAAAAATAAAGCTTAGTATTCTCTGTAGTTGGATGTATATCAGTTATACTTACCATTGCCGATTTTTCAAAGACGGGTTTCAGCACAAGTCAAGCAGCGTTCCAGGCAGACCGTTTTGGCCGAAACCTCCAAGGCCTTGCAAGGAACACACTGTCAGTGCTAGTGTGAAAGACAAGGAGATCACTCTCTGTCCTCCAAGTCGCCACATCGCGGCGCCAAGCACTCACTCTGGACGTAGTCCAGAGCGCCATCCTCTCCGGTCTGGAATCAGTCGCTTGCCTGTTTGCACATCGTATCGCCATCCATTGCAGGCACCTAGTGCATAAGAAAAAAAAATAAAGCTTAGTATTCTCTGTAGTTGTGATGTATATCAGTTATACTTACCATTGCCGATTTTTCAAAGACGGGTTTCAGCACAAGTCAAGCAGCGTTCCAGGCAGACCGTTTTGGCCGAAACCTCCAAGGCCTTGCAAGGAACACACTGTCAGTGCTAGTGTGAAAGACAAGGAGATCACTCTCTGTCCTCCAAGTCGCCACATCGCGGCGCCAAGCACTCACTCTGGACGTAGTCCAGAGCGCCATCCTCTCCGGTCTGGAATCAGTCGCTTGCCTGTTTGCACATCGTATCGCCATCCATTGCAGGCACCTAGTGCATAAGAAAAAAAAATAAAGCTTAGTATTCTCTGTAGTTGTGATGTATATCAGTTATACTTACCATTGCCGATTTTTCAAAGACGGGTTTCAGCACAAGTCAAGCAGCGTTCCAGGCAGACCGTTTTGGCCGAAACCTCCAAGGCCTTGCAAGGAACACACTGTCAGTGCTAGTGTGAAAGACAAGGAGATCACTCTCTGTCCTCCAAGTCGCCACATCGCGGCGCCAAGCACTCACTCTGGACGTAGTCCAGAGCGCCATCCTCTCCGGTCTGGAATCAGTCGCTTGCCTGTTTGCACATCGTATCGCCATCCATTGCAGGCACCTAGTGCATAAGAAAAAAAAATAAAGCTTAGTATTCTCTGTAGTTGTGATGTATATCAGTTATACTTACCATTGCCGATTTTTCAAAGACGGGTTTCAGCACAAGTCAAGCAGCGTTCCAGGCAGACCGTTTTGGCCGAAACCTCCAAGGCCTTGCAAGGAACACACTGTCAGTGCTAGTGTGAAAGACAAGGAGATCACTCTCTGTCCTCCAAGTCGCCACATCGCGGCGCCAAGCACTCACTCTGGACGTAGTCCAGAGCGCCATCCTCTCCGGTCTGGAATCAGTCGCTTGCCTGTTTGCACATCGTATCGCCATCCATTGCAGGCACCTAGTGCATAAGAAAAAAAAATAAAGCTTAGTATTCTCTGTAGTTGTGATGTATATCAGTTATACTTACCATTGCCGATTTTTCAAAGACGGGTTTCAGCACAAGTCAAGCAGCGTTCCAGGCAGACCGTTTTGGCCGAAACCTCCAAGGCCTTGCAAGGAACACACTGTCAGTGCTAGTGTGAAAGACAAGGAGATCACTCTCTGTCCTCCAAGTCGCCACATCGCGGCGCCAAGCACTCACTCTGGACGTAGTCCAGAGCGCCATCCTCTCCGGTCTGGAATCAGTCGCTTGCCTGTTTGCACATCGTATCGCCATCCATTGCAGGCACCTAGTGCATAAGAAAAAAAAATAAAGCTTAGTATTCTCTGTAGTTGTGATGTATATCAGTTATACTTACCATTGCCGATTTTTCAAAGACGGGTTTCAGCACAAGTCAAGCAGCGTTCCAGGCAGACCGTTTTGGCCGAAACCTCCAAGGCCTTGCAAGGAACACACTGTCAGTGCTAGTGTGAAAGACAAGGAGATCACTCTCTGTCCTCCAAGTCGCCACATCGCGGCGCCAAGCACTCACTCTGGACGTAGTCCAGAGCGCCATCCTCTCCGGTCTGGAATCAGTCGCTTGCCTGTTTGCACATCGTATCGCCATCCATTGCAGGCACCTAGTGCATAAGAAAAAAAAATAAAGCTTAGTATTCTCTGTAGTTGTGATGTATATCAGTTATACTTACCATTGCCGATTTTTCAAAGACGGGTTTCAGCACAAGTCAAGCAGCGTTCCAGGCAGACCGTTTTGGCCGAAACCTCCAAGGCCTTGCAAGGAACACACTGTCAGTGCTAGTGTGAAAGACAAGGAGATCACTCTCTGTCCTCCAAGTCGCCACATCGCGGCGCCAAGCACTCACTCTGGACGTAGTCCAGAGCGCCATCCTCTCCGGTCTGGAATCAGTCGCTTGCCTGTTTTCACATCGTATCGCTGCTCAGCTTAGTAAATATAAGAACCCAGTCTAAATGTCAGAGTCCTGAAATTTTAACAGCAACACAACATTTAACTATAAGTTCGTTCTAAGACAGTTGGCAAGGAGCTAATGCAACTTACGATATCCTTCAATGTCTTCACCAACTGAACGTTGAGACGGAGAAATTTCATTTGTTGCGCATTTTGGCTTTTCTCCCAAGTGACGTCATATCCAGTTGACTATGGCGGAATTGGCCAATATTGTATAATCATAGAAAGGGGATTTTTACCTCGGGCAACTCCCCCACAAATTATTCGAGCGCCATTACGATAAAGTAGACGCCGTTTGACATATCTTCACAGTATCTGCTCGCGCACTCCCTCTGCGATCAGTTGCTGTAACGCTACCTGTGGTTTATTCCTACACTTCTCTCCTATTATTCTTACTGGATAATGCGCCAAACGACGTACTACTTTATCATAAGGCAGCTCAAATAATTTGGGGTAGGAGCGCCCGAGGTAATTCCAAGCGAGAAATAAAGTGCTAGAGGTGCCAGCACAAGGAGGAACAATATCATTATTGTGTAGTTACTGAGGGGAGAAAGCACATATTTATTTACTCATAAAACGTGTTCCCGTATGTGTTGTGCTTCGCACACTACATGATGTAAACAGCTGATGTCGTCTCCTAGGGGAGTTTACTTTTGCAGATAGTACAGGGGAATTTTTGATTGGTCACAAAGTTCCGCAGCATATAGTGCTGAGAAACTTAACCATTCAACGCGAGGTACATTCTGTAGCGCAGTTCTTTGAAAGCCAAGCATTATGTTAGCATATATAAAACAGAACCACACAAATTTCTCAATTGCCGGGTATTTTCGCGCAACTCGAATCGAAACACGCAAGGTTGCAGAAGACGATTTCAAACGCATTGTAGAGCAAATAATCCAGAAACGGATCAGGACAACGAACGCAGTTCTCAATTGGGCCATAACGATAAAAAGAAACCGTTTCCAAGTGTGCAAGCGCAGTTTGAATAATACTTTCCAAACCTAACTGCTTGCTTAGATTTTAACAACGGAAGAAGCTGAACAGTATTGGAGAGATTTGAATGCCAGAAAGCAAATGGATGCTGCTGCGAGCGAGCAAAGGCTATATACTCTCGGCAAGATCAGTTACGAAACACACTTACACCGGGAAGTTATTGAGCACGCTAGAGGTATTAAACGTTTTTAAAGTTTTCATTGACCGTTCTAATACGTTTCCAGATCAGGAAACCATCCCTCATAGTGACGATATGACACCTCAACGGCGCTCAAAACGAACAAGATCTCAATTTATTAAAGAAGTACGTCAGGCTTCTGCTTTTCCCTGCGTGATATGAGTCGTCGAGCTAAATGTTCAATTTAGGGTTACTACACAGAAACTGAGGAAGACACAGAAGAAGAGGAGGAAAATTCAAGTAAAGTTCAAAAGTTCTGTTGGCTTGCTGGTGAAGGTGACATTGAAACTATGCCCGCCAATTACGAGAATGCTGCGGTAAATACATTATCATAGGAGCAAATAAGCGAATATATCTGTATTAAACTGATTTGCCAGTGGTTCGTTGGTAAAACAAATCTCTCCAGAATTCTTGACGAGTACCGGAACGAGGTAGTAAAACGCGCTCAAGAAGAAGACCTCCAGGATGTGGCAGCTATGTTGTAAGTTGAGAACACAGATGAATCTCAAGTGAATGTCTACTTATCCTTGCATATTTAGAGCCATCAACCACATCTTTTTCTTCCCTCGCAGCCGGACCAAGGGTGTTTGGCAGATAATTCCAGACAACTTACAATCTTCGGTATCCAATGAGCTCGATATCGCGAGCGGTCTGCATCGTCTGCCAGAACTTGCCGTTAGTAAATGCCGAGAACTCAATTATGTGCGTTATCCCAGAAAAGGAAGAAAAATATGCTACACACTAAGAAAGTTTGACTAATTTGCTAGGGAAAACGTTGTCAGCAAGAACAAGGCTGCAAGAGATTGCTTCTCCTGAAATATCAGCAGGAAGCAATGGCGGATGCTATTATGGAACCATTCATACGGTGTATTGACCAGCTGTAAGTCTTGTGCGCATTTTTGGGTACTCAGATTACTGATTCCCCGGTTGTTAATAGAAATTCAAATTATGAAAATATCGACGACATTGACCAACTGGAAGAGCTGAAGTTCGGTGAGCAGGTCTTAATGGCATTTCTTCGTTACATATTCCCAACGAAAGAGCATTATACAATTAACGGGTATGGCATTGATAAAATAAATACTGCCTTTTATTTATGTCCTTTAACTTATTTTTGGATGAGATTTTTTCTAGACCGTCTCGATCATCCAAAGCTTGCAAAGAAGCGTACGAGAGGGTCAGCACATCGTTGATTGCGTTGAAGCCCGACATAACAATATCAAAAAAAGATCATGAATACGTGGGTGGCGAAATAAAAAAACCAAACCACAAGTACTTTGGAGTATACACTGATTTACCAAAGCTTGGGCTTGAGTTAAAGTATATGCTTGACCATTTGGTTTGCAATGATCCTCACAGGGAAATGTCTACTGCAGGGATACTTCTTGAAGGTGCAGCTTTACTCCAACAGTGCAACATCACTATTTATCACATCTTTTCATAGGCTTGAAATGTACAACATTTAAGATGGATCTTACTTACAATGGGATATATCGCTTCATTGAACTTGGTCAGTTTCATTTGTTACTGAACACAGACGATTTCTTGCCGTCTGTAACGGCGTACGAGCGAGTATCCCAGTTGAAGGTAATGGGTAACAAGACACCGTGAAAAAAAGAACGGCAATTAATTTCGATTTACCGGTAAAAGAACATAATTTCAGCCAGCAAAGAAACGGAAAATAAGCTGCACTGGAAAAGAAATTCCTTTTTCCCTCCGTTAAAACGTATATAATCACTTAAGACTTCATGTATATTGATCCGATATGCCTCTTGGTTTTAGCTCTCTCTCGTACTGTCCATTCTTTGATCGTTAAGTTTATTAAAACTCAATCTACACCGCTCATGCTTCGCAAACTTTCACGTCTCTGCTGATAGGATCGTTTTTCACGTTATGCATTCAGTCCAGCAAATAGTTCGGTCAAGCAGCGTTCCAGGCAGACCGTTTTGGCCGAAACCTCCAAGGCCTTGCAAGGAACACACTGTCAGTGCTAGTGTGAAAGACAAGGAGATCACCCTTTGTCTTTCAGGTCGCCACGTCGCAGCAGCAGAACACTCACGCTAGACTTAACTCAAGGCGTCATTGTCTCCGGTATGAATCAACCGTTTCCTATTGCAGTCACCGTCATTGTCCCCAGCTTAGTGCAAATCAGCATCCGTCCTAAACAGTGGCTAGGTTATAACTCTAATAGTAACACAAGGGTTAACCATATGGTTCTTTGAAGTTGTTCTCACAAAGAGGTAACGCACCTTACGATGTGTCTTAATATTTTAGCGGTTAAGCAAATGCAAGGGAACCGGCGAACAGAAATTGAAACGGTGGTATAGTTTCCCAGTTTTTCGGAAAGTCACACCTTTGAACAGCAACGCATTGATCAAAAGAAAAATCAAGACAGTGCATCAACAATCAAAGTTTGCCGACCGTCGTCTTCCGGCTCCAGGATGTCGTATATGATCTGCTATATTTCAACAAATGGTCATTTCAATTACGACTCGATACAGCCTTTTTAAAGTTCGCATAAGCCTTGAAAAAACTAAACATGAGCTTAAATCGAGAATAAAGGAATTCCGCAAATGTGACAGAAGGAGTGAAATGGCAAGAAAACGAAAACAAATAAAAAAAGTTTACGCTACTGCGCAGCTTATAAGACAGAAAATATGCTTGTACCTGCAGGTTTTCTGTCTTTTCTTCCCCACTAAACAAGATGGCAACAGCTGCACCAGCGGTAATGGATCAAGATAGTCAGGACGCAACTGCAGGCATGTCTTCCACAGAGCATAGACTGGATATGGGTCAACAGAAACGCCATCAATACAAAGTTTTTGTTGAAACCATTGACGTGTTAAACATCCCAAACGAGCACTTGAAAAAAGAATACGTATTTTCACGGGTATACAACCATTACTACGATCCAAAGGGCACCGCCCTTGATCCTATGGCAGAGAGAATCCCCTGCGAAGATGGTGGATTCAGACCAAAAATTAAATGGCTGTACGTCTTCTACAAGGATGAATCTGAAGGTCTAAAGTCACTGTCATTGAAATTTACCGCATTCGCTTCGGGAAATTTGGCGGTGTTCGCGTTCGTCTTCCAGGTTTATGGCATAAAGAACGCGATGTCATTGTTCGTGTTCACAGCATACGTGGTCCTCATCATTTTGGGATTCTTGTACTATCTACACATTGTCTACAAAGAATACACTGCTAGAGTGGCTTCCAAAAGAAGAACTGGATTATGTTGCAGAGCGTTATCAAGTATCAAAAGTAACGTACTTGACATTCAACACTATGAATCTGCAATCTGCCGGGTACTTTGATGAAGATGCGTTTGACCAAGTCGTATACAGCGCGGTCACAGTAATTGAAATGATCGGTATATTACTGCTTTACGCTCTTCAAGTGCCGACCCTCGTATATCTCTTCCTGTATGGGCCCAGTTAAATAAACTAAAACCATTTTGTTTCATCGTTTACATCATGGAGTTGTCGTATCCTTAGCATATTCTTAAAGACTTGTAGCACATGCGAGAAACATTATAAACCCAACTTATGAAAGGTGGTAATGGCAAAGCAATGCACAGCAGTTTATTTGTGGTTTATAATCGGCTTACCATAGTATCTTACATGCTTGAAGACGATTTTTATATCGACAAGCAAGACTGACAAAGCTGCGGTAAACTTACCAGACGCACTACAAACTTGACGTGTATCGCTTAATTTTTTTTCTTTTTCTTTTCTTTTCTTTTCTTTTTTGCGCAACAAGAAAAGCATGGGCTTAGACTTGATTACTCTTTTCAAGGGATGTATTGCGACCTCTGATGCCAGATGGAAAGAAGTAGGTATTTCTACCGTAGAAACGGCCGTTGTTTGAGGGAATTTTTTGCGTTTATTCATTGTGGTGAGAAAAGAGAGAAAGCTATGTTTTAAAAGAGCGACATATAAATAAAGATAGAAGAAGAAAGATCAGGCTCTTTTATGCAATGCTTGACACCAAGCTTGGACGACTCGACCTGCATAAAGTGCACGGGGAGACCAGAACTCGTAGAACTTGTGATGACCGCCCTACACAATACCAGGTAACTTATTATTGTGTACTTCGTCGTTAAAACCGTTTGTTTCTTACCGGTAACGCCACATAGGTACATTCAGCCTTACCATTGTTTTCTTTAATAGCTATTATGTTTTAGTTAGCGAGGCCGAGCTTCAGCATGCCTTTCTTGTCTTCATCTCTTACCTTTGTCGTACACGCTTTTGAAGTTTTCAGTGACAGCGCAATCGTTCAAAAAGTCCGCTTCACCAGCGATGGTCAGGAACGGAGGCAATTTACCCTGACGACCAGCTTCAGGTATGGCGGCAATAGGCGAATGTTTGTCCAAGAAAGATTGCTCTACATTGGGATCCATCACGACCTGATTCACGAAATACTCCCTGTTCTCTTTTGAACTTTGGATATCCATGAGTCCACTCAAGCAAATCACGCCTTGAACAGAAGTATCTACGTCTTCGAACCCTGATGTTGTTTATACCATAACGTAAGTTGGACAACTTATGAATAAGATAGACTGATTTTTTTTTTCTGGAGGATACGAACCTGGCTGGAATTCCGGTTGATTGGCAGTCAAGGCAGCTATCACAGCAAGCTGGGCACCTGCACTGTCTGCTTCGAGAACAATGAAATTGGGATCACCACCAAAGGATTCAATGGATTGCTTAATCCATCGGAGAGCGCGTTTAACATCCACAAGGTGAGTAGGATAGGTATTTGCCGGTGATAAACGGTAATTAATATTGACGGCAATCCAATCGTTTTCGGAGACCAGCAAAGACTCAGACGGGTAATACGGATCCTTGGATCCCGAAGTCCAAGCCCCACCATGAATATGAACCTGCAAGAAAAAGGAACGGAGATGAGGACCCTGTCTTCTGGGAAATTTGAGTCATTACCAAAACAGGTCGGAGAGAACCGTGATGATGGTCACTGCGCGTATAGATGTCCAAGGTCATCAAGCGAGGTTGGCTATAATCCTTGGTGCGTTCAATCGCCTCGACAAATTCTTCGTTTGTAGCATAACCAATATTAGGATGGATTGTCACAGGGAGTTTGGCAAATGGGTTGATCAATTGCTTCATATGTGGCCAACTATTTTTTGTGTACATGTATACATGAGTGGTTTGACAACATCAATGAAATAGGGAACATTAGCTTTTCTATTTTTTTTTACCTGATGATGCTTTCGACAGGCTTCTCACCTAATTCTCTGACCACTGCATCTGCAATAAGTCTTGTATTTTCGCCCTGGACAAACAATGCTACAAGAGCGGCCATGGTGGCCAGATCTATCAAGTAGACCAGCCAAGATAGGTAACAGTCTAATCCAAGATCGCCAAAAATAAAAAAAGAAAGAAAAAAGGTTGATCATCTCACCGTATGTTTGTTTGCTATTCTTTCTTTCCTTACCGAATCCGCCTAACCAATTCGTCCATTTGACTGCGATGATCTTGAACAATAGGAAATGCAAAGGTAACTCCGCCACATACGAGCAGGAGAGACCGAGTAGAATAATAGGAACATGAAGAAGCTTATACTTCTTTAGGGATGGTATTTTGGCCTTACTAACCGTGCAGATAGTCAACAGGCCGACAACGAGAACCGAGAAAGTGTAACTCCACACAACAAGAGATCCGAGCATAAAAGGGAAATGAAGAAGAAGCAGAAGAAGAAAGAAAAAGGAAAGAACAGTAACCTTAACGAACAGCAAGTCCGTCGCCCACTCATGCGAACCGTGTCCCTTTTTGTTCTGTTACTGCTGAACTGTTTTGTAGTATCTCGTTACTGTAGGTATGAATCATGTGAAAATTAAACATGGTGACACCAGGCTGATTTTTTTTCTTTTTTTGTTTTGCGAATTAAATTACCATAGTGACGCACAGGCAGAAAAAAAAGTTCTGGTGGGCTTATTAAACCGTCGGGAACACACGACGCATAGACACATACTTCTTCTCTCTTTTTTTTTTTGTTTCCCTTCGTTTTCTGTCTATTGTTTCCCTCATGGAAAAGGAATCCAAGTCTCATTCGATTCGTTGGGCTCCACTGAACATTCCACTCGAACGACGATTGCAGACATTCGCCGTTTGCTTTTGGCTCTCAATGTTCTTTGGTTCCATTCTTTTGTTCATTTACCTTGCGACATTTCCCGTCCTATGGCCATTCCTAATTGCCTATGTGACATTCATACTATTTGACAAAGCACCCGAAAACGGTGGTCGTCGAATTGAATCCACCCGTCACTGGGTCATTTGGAAATATTTTGCTGCTTATTTCCCTGTCAGGCTTATCAAGGTAAACAATAAACCTCAATGGAAGTGAGGCATGGGAACTGATCGACTGCATCAACATTGGCAAACAGGAGGCAGATTTGGATCCATCCAAGAATTATATCCTCGGCTATCATCCCCATGGTATCATTTCCATGGGTGCGTTTGCCAACTTTGCAACCGAAGCCACTGGCTTTTCAAAAATGTTTCCCGGCATCAAACTATCGCTGTTGACCCTTGTTCAGAATTTCAGATTCCCGTTTCTCCGAGATTTATCTTTAGCGCTTGGTGTCTGTGCCGTTTCAAGAAAGTCATGCGAATATCTGTTGTCGTCCGGTCCTGGTAGCTCCATTGTCATTGTCGTGGGAGGTGCTTCTGAATCGCTCAGTGCTCGCCCAGGCATTGTCGATCTAACGTTACGAAAACGTCTCGGCTTTATTCGCTTGGCGATCAAGAACCAAGCTTCCCTTGTCCCTGTCTTTTCGTTTGGTGAGAATGATCTCTATGAACAAGTGGATAATACCAAGGGCAGCAGGATCTATTCCATCCAGAAGAAGATCCAATCCATTTTTGGATTTACCATGCCCATGTTCCATGCACGTGGTATCTTTAACTGTAAGGTTCTAATTTTTGCCTTTTGGCCCATTGGCTCATTTTCCTAATCTGTCTAGACGATGTGGGCATTGTTCCGTTCCGTCACGAAATTGTTACCGTTGGTAAGCAAGAAATCACACCACACGTAGAATTACATTCCTTCTCTTACTAAACATCCATACTTTTTATTATTCTTTGTCATTTAGTGGGTAAACCTATCTCCGTGCCGAAGCTGGAAAAGGATCAGACAGAACCCACCCAGGAGCAGCTTTTAGCTGTCCAAGCCGAGTATATCCAAGAACTACAAGACATTTACAACAAATACAAAGATACCTATGCCAAGGACCGTAAACAGGAGCTTCGCATCATCGACTGAAAAGGAAAAAGAATAACTCACCCGTTCTATCTTAACGTAAATCATTTTTCTTCTTCTCGCATTCATTTATGTGGGTTCACCCGCTCGGCATCACCTTAAATGCAATCAACTGGATCAGTTATGCAAAACTTTGAATTTTTTATGTAGCATGATTCTTTGAAAATTTAGTAAACATTTTAAATCATCATTTTCTTTGATCTTTTATTTATGCAACATTGCACAGAATAGTGGCATAAGCCCATACGAAAGTTATGTTTTTGGACGAGTATGTTAGTTGTTAATAGCTAACAATCGCACCTTATACTCCAATTTCCGCATGGAGAAAAACTTTTTCCAGCCCAAGTGAGAAAGTCAAATAGAGGCTTTGCTAGACAAAACAATCGGGACGATCGGGCTATCCGATAGAGCAAATGTCGGAGAACTTCGGTCTTTTGCGAGCTTGATCCGGTGTCACCTCGGTTATTTGACCTTCACATGGGATGGTCCAACCGTCTGCTTCTTACAATTCAAAACTCAGAAAGCTTTCAATGTGCATCTTATAGTTGATTCTAATTTAAGTCGCGCGAAAAGCCTTGCATTTGAATGCCACAAGACCCTGGAGTAGCGCGAATCTCAATTAAATAAAAGGCATCAGGAATCGGCATCATTACCATCCATTTCTTCCCTTCTTTCCCCTAAGGCCTGAACGGCTTCTCAAATCTCAAACACGGATTATTTACTTTCAATAGGAATCCAGCTGCTCTGAAAAGCAGGTGTTTATTCCATCGGTTTTCGGATACAAACCTAATTGTATTGTTTTACCGTGATTGTCCAAAAAAAAAAACGTATAATTACATTATAGAAAAATAACGCAATAAACCCTAAAGTATATCTATCTTCTCTCCTTCACAAAGAACACCAGCCAGACGAACGCAAAAATAATAAATGACATGAACATCACGCTTAGCTTGATCACATCGGGCCAGTAGTTCTTGGCATTAAATCCAAATGTGGACAAAATGGTAGCTCCAGGTACCTTTTTCAATAACACGTCCGTTAATAACTATTAATAGAAGCAATAGAAATTGGCTTACATCAATGTTAAGACCATAACGTTCCTCCACCAATTGAAGGTAAAGCAACTCATTCACAAGTAAAGCCTCGAGTGCGTAGTTAAAGAAGGACAGATGCTTGAGCCACCCAAAGTAAGGAGACATCGTCTCTACAAAAAAGAGAATAGTTGACAATAAAAAGAAAGATTGTCTTAATGCTTCTTTACCTTTGTTCAACAAAAGGCCTGCGAAGAGCATGGAGAATAGCATTACCATGCAGCTCAGTAAGTTAGCCATGGACAGGTTTTTAAAGACAACACCAATAGCCAAGCACACAGCCGCTGCAGTCAGATTAAATAATACAAGCACTAACAGGAACTTGAAGAATTCTGGGACACCCTCCACCAAACCAACCATATAGTAGGATATCAGGCCCATCATCAATGGAGGTACGACACGCAAAGGAATAATATCAAACAAAACCTGTTGTGGCAACAGAGTTGTCAGCGACGGAACGTCTTGAGTTTGTTCGTAGGTATTCCTTACCTTGGATAAGAAGTAAGTTCCGGGCGAGTAGTAGCCATTGGCCCGTTCTCGGACAAACAAGATCCGTTCGCTGGAAAACACTTGGAGCGAAGTTAAGCACATGAATCCTAATAAGGCTTCGTAAAAGAAAAACAACCCCATTCTGTTCTGGAAGCCTGCAATTGTACTTGACACTTGATAAAACAGACCCCCGCATATCACTGGATAGTTTTCCAAGTTAAAAGCAGAATAAGAGATATGACAACAACTTACGAGCAAGAACAACAGCAATGGTATAGTGCGCAAACATCAGCATCGGATTCCGATAGAGATTTTTGAACGTCCTATCCGCCAAAATACGGAACTGTGTAATCCATCCGGGACGTTCATGCGTGCTCACAGGCTTAGCGACAATTGGTACACTCTGTTCTGCGTTCTCTGGAGTACCTGAGCTAATTGCTGACGTTCAGATAAATGAAGGAAGCAAAGGTTGGCTACGCTATATTACTTACGCTGCTGAAATTGACCGATCGATTTCTTCTCGTAGGCTCACCATCACAGAACTGTTATCATATGAATCCACAAGTTGTCTCAGATGAGGAGTTAATCCATCTGGATCAGCATTTTCGCCGTCCACGACAACAAGAGGTTGCTGTCGTTGCCGTTTAGCCCGCTCTTGGCGTAACCGTTCCTGACGTGCACCTAATTCGGAAGCCCACTGTTCGCTTGTGTTTTCAAGATCATCCGGCTGCACACCATTACTAGAGTTAAAGAGCTCACGGTCGTTTGGATCAGCTGAGAGTTCATTCTGATTCACTGGGGGAAAACTTGATTCAGTGGCTTGCATAGTAAGATCAATCAGGTAATCTGCAATGTTAAAGCCCGGAGGACATGCATGTCCAATATGGTTAAAGTAGGACTGTGTACGAAGCTGCGATCCCGAATAGATGACACGGCCCTTGGCAAGCAAGACAAGCTGATCAAACAGTGTGACAATGTTAGAACGAGGTTGGTGAATGGTGAAAATAATGGTGCGGTTATAGTCTCTCGCTAATGTCACCAAAGATTCCACCACGTTGTATGCATTATAAGCATCCAGTCCAGTTGTGGGTTCGTCTAGGAAAAGAATGGATGGTGATGTTACCAGCTCACAAGCGATAGCAACACGTCGTCGCTCGCCTCCACTGATCGAGCGATCGCCCATTTGACCAATCTTGGAATTCTTAATCGTGTCAATACCGAGTTCTTGCATCACTTCCATCACTCTAAATTTTTTGGCAGCATCACTCATTGATCGCGGCAGACGCAACAACGCAGAGTAGAGAATCGTCTCGTAAACAGTAAGGGTAGGTATCATGGTATCTTCTTGGTCGACGTAACCTATCAGTCGCTTATATTCCCCTCTAGATAGCTTGTGGCCATTAACATAGATATCGCCGGTAACTGTACCAGCTTTGGTGCGGTCGGCCAAGATATCAAGAAGCGTTGTCTTTCCTGCACCCGATGGTCCCATGATCGCCATCACTTCACCTGGCCTGGCCATGCCAATAGCGTCCTTAAGGATTGTTTGTCTGTTCACACTGTAGCAAATATTCTGGAAGATAAGGCTGGTTGGTGTATGCTCGGACATTAACTTGCCGGCCTCATCGTCCTCTAACGGTAAATAGGGCCCAGCTCCACTGGATTTCTTCGCCAGATAAGCGACGAATGAAATGACCACGATAAGGAATACCCCAACACCAGCCAGGCCACTGACAATCATGACCCAGTTGATCGGTCTCTCAGGGCGCTGTAGGACTTGTTTAGCTTCTAATTTTTTGTTTGTGACACAACAAAAAACCTTACCGCAAATCCAGGAACCATTGTGTAGTGCAAGCATTCGCCCGAATTGCAAGAAAGGAAAATCGAATCATCGCCAAAAATCTGGGAGATGATCTCGTCCATCGCCGGTTCTAGTTACATCGAGATCAATGGGTACGTGTACGGAAACTTACGTCCTATAATTTACCTGAGAACGCGCAGTGAGAATCAGTGCAGATAAAGCTTGCTGGACCCTTGATCTCTTCCTTCAACAAATCTGTGAGATCTGTAAGGCAGTAACATTAGCATCTTTTCTTCTGCACGAAAAATCCCTCTTATTGACTTACCGATTGAACCATCTTTTCCGCAGAGCATTTCATCCTTAATACATTCACACTCAATCGTCTTGCATGAATACTTTGTTCTATCGTAATCGTATCCATGCTCTATATGAGGCATTATCAAATGTTGATTTCTTTTGCCTTACTTTTAGATTACCTTGTGCAAATTCGCATGAGTTCAGATGGCAGTAAAACGATTCTATTTCATCGACCCAGACTAGATAAGAGGATATCTATCAATAAACAAGCAATGACGTACAGCTAAACCTACATTGGAAATCACAAGACTCTTGATGTGTGTTACAAGAAAATGTCACTTGAGGGATTTGTGTCTTCAGCTGTTCCAAAATTTTGCGATCTATTGGCCAACACATCAGTTATGAAAAGGCTGGTTTAAGCATCCACGGAGATAGAAATCCTACTTACTGGTGACATTGCACATTTGATGGTTTTCGAATACTGTCAAGCCGCCTCTATAACAAGTACCGTTCTGACCGGTAGGCACCAACGGATCACAAACAGAGTCCGTCTTACACACTGCCCATTACCGATCAGACTGCTGCCCGATATAGTAACACAAACATACCGTTGCAGTTGATTCCCTCCCAACCTTCTGGGCATTCACAGTGATCGCCTTCACGAGGATTTCTGTTTCTTCCGTCTGCTAAAGAGCCGCAAACTATAAATAGAGCGAAAAGAGGAACAGAATAAGTATAACAATATGAAAAGCCATGACGATGAAAGAGCTTACGTGGCTGTTTACAGTCATCGCCCCCAAAACCTGGCGGACAGTTGCATTTGCCGTTATATTCGCTACAGTTTGAGAAATGCAGACATTCGAATCCAGGTAACATGCAGTTAAAACATGGCGGGCAATCTTTGTCAGAGAGAAGGGAGAGCGCAGGCGATGGCACTGGTGTGTAGCCGAGGCTTATGTTTGTCTGCGCTCGGACAATACAGACCGCTGTTAAAAGTAGGAATAGAAACTTATACCGCATAGTCGCTCATAGACAAGCGTAAGAGGAGCAAGGCTAAAATATCTTTATGCGAACAAAGGGAAAAAAAGAACAAAGCAAGACGATTGTGGAGTATCAAGCGGAGACTAACCATATGCCCTTATGTCACGCAGTTACCAAGAAAGAATCCTATTGGTTGAATCCGGTTAAGCTTTCAGAATCTGCCAGTTTTTAAATATGCATGGATTGCGCGAGACTTTCTTTTAACGATTCGTTCATTGAGAACTGCTGAGCAATACTGATGTCTTGGCGCCGTCATATGTGAAATGATTACCTCTTGCAAAGACTGACTGGATCCTTGGTAAGGATATAAACAACATTGTCTGGCTTCAAGCCGGAGATCAGGTGCAAATTTTAAAGCATTATCTCTTTGTTGTGTCTAGAACACATACATTAGCTTGGCCTATGTTTGCATCTTGATACACGTCATGGTTATCCAACGTACTCCATATCAATATTATCAAACGGTACTAACAAAAGGCAACCCCGTTTTCTGCCTCGGCATGCATTGCCTTTATTTCTCCTCTTTTCTAACCCAGATTCAAGGGAAAACCTTTTGTTACTATTACATGCCCTCCAGCGTCATGTGCGTCGAGGAATCCGTGTGTGCGGGCAAAACTGCTTGAATTACGAACCAATGTCTATCTCGATTGCAAAAAAAGAAAACGAAATTTAAACGAGTATGAGGATGTCTCCGGCCTTTTTCAATAAGAGCAATTTAGATAAGCCCCCCGCTGCTAATGTTGGCTTTGGTCGCTCGACGGATGCCACTTTTGATTGTACTTTCCAGCTTTCAAAGCGCAATGATGCTTACGGACCTCTGATAGCAAGTCTGTTGACGAAACTTTGCGGATATTATCAGCATGTCCCAATACGCAAACGTCGATAGCAAAAGTTGGGCCATTTGCAGAACTGGATGCATCCCTGGCCGATGTGCTCAATCAGGACTTTTGCCTGCGACCCAAACTGCTCCCAAAGGTTGCAATTTGATTCCAGGCGTCATGAATCGCTGGACATACTGTACACAGTGAATTCGACTATGTGCCATCCGCTTTAACAGGGAAGGTAGTACCAGGTATTCTGCGATTTCTGTCAAAAAGTACAACGAGTGCATATAGCGAGAGGCTGAATCTCAAACTTATCATTGCGTTAGAGACAATAGAAGTTCTATCCACGTATTCCTTTACACTGAGTAGCAACGCTCGGTCTTTGCGAAGCAAGAGACAGGCGAATTCTCTTTCTTGTCTAAGCTACGACAGATCATCTCCCGGGGGCAGGAATTATCTCATTCTCAATTGAAAAGTGGTGTATTCTGTTCCAAAAAGGGAAAAGTTCACTGCAAATAAAGAAAACATGTTCATTGAATTATCTCAGAAAGTTACACTATGACTATAGACGCATACTATCCCAGATTTTCGTAGTATGGCTGTGTCTGCTACGACATGAACCCGAAGAGAAACGGCCCGCTCTATGTAGATATCAGATAACACTCGGACTCTTTCCCCAAACATGTTCCATTTCTTTTATCCCTTGCTCTAGAAGAGCCGTCAGAGGAGCTGCTCCAAGTATTTTCATGAACTTGGAAAATGAAAGAGGATACACAGGAGCAGCAAACCATCCGGAACAAATTAAAAGATATCCATCATTTTAACATCAGTTCAGTTTATTAGGTGATATCATTACTAGAAACAGTCCAGTTATCATCGCCCGGAAACTGTGTCGGGCCAAAAATCGGAGGAAACCATATGAGCTCAGTTACTCGGACCTTTGAGGTTGTTGGAGACCGAAATCGGGCTTCTCGCATTCTAATGGCGCGAACAGTGTACCAACCTGCTGTATGAAAGCAGGTAGCAAGATAACCACTGAAAACAAGGGTGCCAGGTATCTAAATGGACTCGGCTTCAACTGCAGCAGCATAGAATATGGAAGACCCAAGTTCTAGCATAAGCGAGCGGGAAATATACGAGTCTGAAGAACTTGAAGTAGGACATTGCTAGTTTAGAAGATTGAAATGGCAAATTGTCATGGCGTAAATGATAAGAGCACGGGACGAGAAAATGTCAACGATATAAAAAGCATCATTCTGCCCAGAAGGATGATTAAGTTCTGTTTGTCATACGTTCTTTTCTCAAAGTTTGTCTTCTTTAATTCAAGCGATGCTAGCATAACCTGAAATACCAATGCAGTTGCTAATGGTTGACGTTTCAGAAAGGGAAAAGATATGTGTGCTGCTTAGCATCAATCAGCCATTCTGAATCCAATTGATCAAGGCAACCTCGAGAAAAGATCGGTTTGAGTTATGATATCAAGAATGTTGGAATCTATGTTTTTTCGTTGTACAAGCAGTTGCACGAAGGCACAATAGACACACAATAAAAGCATGCGCAGCAGGCGCAGCATGGCTTCAGCTTCGTTTCGCACTGTATGATCTCGCGTAAAGTTCATGTAGCTTCAGCCTGGCTGGTCTTTATGTCCAGTTTTTTGTCTTCATGTGCAGCATTCAATCTTCCTGGTATAGGTCCAAGAGGATTCGAGCAGAATGAAAAAGTGCCATTACTTGTCAACAAGATCTTTTCGCATCATACCCAACTCCCTTACTCCTATGGTGATCTCCCATTCGTATGCAAGCCGAAGCCCGTTGAATGGAGTCTTAATCTAGGACAAGTCCTCCAGGGTGACCGATTGATGGATAGTGGCTATGAAGTAAGGGAGAGAGAATCCTACTGATCCCCTGCCTAATTTACGACCACTCAAGATTCGCATGCTACAAAACACGTCCTGCTTAACTGCTTGTGAGGTGGATCTGACAGAAGAACAATCAAACTATGCATCGGAATTGGTTCGTAAAGCGTATCACGTTGAATGGTAATCATGTCGATAAGATATATATATATATATATATCGGTGGTAATCCATTCTATCCAGGTCCGTTGATAATTTACCAGGTCTTCTTGCTATGACAGACATTTTTGGCACTGGCATGTTTTGGGGCCCTCATACATCCCAATTCCCAATTGGAGGAAGAGGCTACCGGATAGCCTCTACAGAAAATCCATATAGCTATGTTTCCGTTGAAGTACCTTACATCTATAATCACATGGATCTGTATTTCTTGTACGAAAGAAGCAGCACTGATACTGATAAGAACTACATCGTGGGTTTTACGGCAGCCTTTTCATCGTATGATAACTGAACATGACTATACGAAAAAGAAGGAACTTATGGAATCCTCTAGATACGGTACGCCTAGTGATTGTGGAAAACAGGCTGTAAATACCTTGACGCAGGAAGTCGGGAACGGGGACGATAATTCTGGTGATTTCGACGTGAAAGAAATCGGGAAGGGACCAACGACTGTTACCTACACTTATTCCGTTCATTGGGCAGAGGTAATTGGATGATCACCGGTACATGATGGATACTGACTATACTCAAGGCCAGGAACGTTACTTGGGCTCATCGGTGGGATTTATATTCGAAAAGCCGCGTGAGCTATTGGCGCCGAGCCGAAGACCTCATCATGCCAGTGCTTATTGCTATGGTTTTGACAGGCATGGTGAACACTATCCTAATTCGAACCTTGAAGAAAGATATCAACAACTACAACTCGGATGATTTGCGCGTAGAGATGGCGCTTGGGGAAGAGTCTACTGGATGGAAACTTATTCTGGGTGATGTATTTCGTCCGCCGCCATGGGCAAGTCTTTTGCCTCCACTACTAGGCTCTGGCGTGCAGTTTCTGGTTATGTTATGTGGCACAATTGGTATTTGCTATATCTATGAGGCAATGACTGATAAAAATCCTAAAATTTAGTTCTGCTGGCCACCGGGCTTCTTCATCCATCCCATCGTGGTGGTATTTTATCCTACGCCTGCTTTATTTACATTTTCTCTGGGTAAGAGATTTAGTAACGCCTGTTCGAACAGCAGACTAAACCTAAACGGTCTAGGTCATTTGCTGGATATTACAGCACTCAGATTTACAAGGCGCTTGGTGGTGAATCGCCATTCAGGAACGCCTTTATTGTAAGAAGGATACCATAAAACTACTGACATAATACTGATGCCATCTTAGACAGCCACACTTGTGCCGTCCATTATCTTTGGCTTTTTGCTGTTTGTAGACTTACTTTTGTGGTCACAAAGATCTTCAGGAGCTCTTCCATTTGGTACCTTTGCCGCCCTTCTTAGTATGTGGTTCGGCATTTCATTACCATTAGTTTACGCCGGCAGTATTTTTGCGAACCGCAAATCTCCCATTGAATATCCTGTAAAGACTAATTTATTACCCCGTCAGATCCCAACTCAACCATGGTACCTTCGACTGCCTATCAGGTAAGTTGATGCACATACAGTGTCGAATGCTGGCTGATATCTTGGTTTAAAATAGTGTCATCATTGGCGGTTTCCTGCCATTCGCCGTCCTTATTGAGGAAATCGGACACATTTTTGTAACAATCTGGGAAGATGCTATCTATTACATGTATTTGAGAATGTCATTTATGATGCTGTTGGTTATTCTTGTAACCATTGAGGTTTCGATTGTGATTACTTACTTCACACTATGTCACGAGGTAATGCCGAATAGAAGCATTGTCATATGGCTCAACTAGGATATCCCGGTAGGATTATCGATGGTGGTGGAAATCATTTGCGCTTTCATCCTCTTCAGCTTTCTATGTCTTGATGTATGTCTAGGAAAATATTGAACCAGGACTTCACAAATTCGTAGATTCGCTCTGCATCACTATTTCGTGAATAGCGCGGTTTATGGGATCATACCCACGCTGATCTATTTTGGTCATAATGCCATGATGGCTATCATATACGGTCTCTGCATGGGCACCATTGGATTTTTAGTGACGTTCTTCTTTGTAAGAAAAATATATGGTGCAATCAAGGTAAGGATTACTAGACAAAGAAAGGCCTTGCTGAGAAGCTGTGTATCCATTAGGTCGATTAGCACGGCTACTATATCCAACAGCTATAAACTAGATATCAATGGAACTTTACATAATAAAATGTACTCTTGCCTACAGAACTTGGAAGGGATATTTCATGAAGTGCTCTGTTATTGTAGTACTCCAAATACCTCCGCAGCATGTTACACTAGCACTGCTTATATGGCCAGAAACTCTCTTTGCAGGGTTTCCGTCATTGGCAAGTTCAGGTTACGTTCATTTTTTATTCTTGAATATTGTACGGCCAAAGTAAATAGGGATAACGTCTACTGTAGATATCCCACGACGATGAACGGGGTACACCAGGTAACAAAAGGCCAGCAGTGATGTCCAATCAGAGGCGGATTGTCACTCATCTGACGTAAAGAAATTAAAGATCCGCTAAGCGATGTTGACTTCTTTTTCCCTTTCAAGATGCCAAAAAAGGGTTTTTCAAATGAAACAGTGGGTCAAAATGAAGCAAAGGCTTAGGTTGCAATAAAGACATAGAAAGGGAAATTAGGAAAGATTATATATTTATCTTAGATAGTAAATAGCACAGCTTGATGCGCTCTCTTACTGTTTCTATGGAGATTTGAATGACTGCAGAAAAAAAAAGAGACAAAGAGAGAGAGAGAGAGAAGGTTACCAAGGCTATTTTTTTTGGTTTCCATCGTTGTGGGCTAAATCGTCGGTTTCTGACTTTAAAAGGGAATCTAACTTTTTTTTTGAAAAGTTTCCTCCGTCGCCTCTCCCCTTTCCATTTGTCACTTATATTATTGTCTTGGTGTTTTTTTTCTTTATCTATATTTTGCCCTCGTCTCATCTATTTCACAAGTTCCAATACAAAAGCATTGTAAAATAAGCATCATGGTATGGTCTGGTCAAAACTGGTAATATCACATGTGCAACATCTTACTTATTCCCGTTTCTCTTTTCCTCCTCCCTCTCTTTTTTTCTTCTGCTGTTGTGTGTATCTGTCAACCCATATTATCAGGTTTCTTCAGCTATTCAAGATAATGTATCGATTCAACCATCAACAACAATTGATCAGTCATCAAATGGTCCAATTTCACCTGCCACTACAGATGTGGTACTCAAAAAACGACGACCTGGAAGACCATCCAAGAAAGAACTGAAAGAAAGATCAAAACAGAAGGATCAACAACCAGATCATCATTATGACGATAATCATTTGCTCTATAAAAGACGAAGAACAAGAACATTACGATCAGCCTCTGAAAATAATGGTAACAAAGAACTAAGTCCCTTACTTGTTTTTCCTTCTTCATTTGTATTGCTCATTTCATCATTTTATATTCTTGATCTTTCTTTTGCACTAGTACATCCGATCAATTTCAATCCATCAATTGCCTCGCCATCCTATTCCGTGGGTGATCAAGTGGAGGCAATCAAAATCACCGAAGAATCCAAGGAATGGTATATTGCCCGTGTGGTCGAGCTTTTGAGAAGCTCTGACGAATCTGACGATCGTGTTCTGTTGGTGCTTGTCCATTACGAAGGATGGCCACCGGAACAGGCTGATTGGGTAAACCCTTCTGATATTCGTTTACCCATCTCATCGGCACGCTATGGATCGGCGGGGAAAGAAAGCGAGGACTCATGGAGAGGTTATGCTGATTTTTATTATTCAAAAGTTGGTGCCCGTATACGACAACACACTGGCCTTGTTCATGATCGTCAGATGAGTTTACACACTTGTCCCTGTCACTCCCGTAAAACAATACATCCAGAAAGACCTGAGCGGATAGCCTCGATTTTCCAGGCGCTTCATAACAACCGGTAACCAGAAAAAAACAAAAGAAAACTGCGACGAAACTGAAAAAAAAAAACCAAAACTACAAAAAAACGTTGATTTTATTTCAGTCTTCTTCGATATTTTCGCCGTTTGGATGCACGTGAAGCAACGACCGAAGAGCTTTTACATGTCCATACTTTTGCACATGTCCGTAACTATTATCCGATTCACCAAACGATCACCGATGAAAATAATCATACGTCCGATACTCCTACTCCAATCAAAATCACATCCATAGCAGCCCTATTGAATCACCCCACGTCTCCACCCTTAACACGACCGTGCCAACGGCATGGGTCCATTATCGGACCTACTTGTGGTGTGGGTGGAGGTGAAGTGGTCAAGGTAGATCAAGATCGTATCAGACGCCAACAACGCCGTTTTTCCAATGCTTCTGATACGGCAATTCCTATTTCACCTCCGGAGCTTGTGTACCAGATGAGTTGTGGTGAATTGGGAATAGGTAAAGCTTATGCATGGTTACTGCAGCAATTTTTTGGTTAAGAACTTTTTATTAGCTGTCGATACAACGTTTCACCCACTGCATTCAAGTATATCCGCTCGAATAGCAGCAGGCGCCCTGATCAACCTGGTTGATCAGATCGTTCAAGGACATTTGCGCAATGGTTTTGCATTGATTCGGCCACCAGGTCAGGGAAAAACCAAAAACGAAAAAAGAATGGACAAACCAGGCCCAGAATTCACAAAAATCCTATTTAGGTCACCATGCAGAAGACGACAGCGCTATGGGATTTTGCTTCTTTAACAATGTTGCCGTGGCAGCCGCAGCCACACTGGATAAATATCCTTCTAAGATTAGAAAAGTCCTTATCCTGGACTGGTAAGTCTTTTAGAATACTACCCGTTAATTATTAAAAACTTAAACTGATAACTTAGGGATATACAGTAAGCTGGCTTTTTCTTCTTTCTACCTTTTCCATCGTGTTGTCATGTTAACCAAATAATTTTTTGTTTACCCCTTAGCCATGGAAACGGAACGCAAAAAATCTTTTACGATAATCCCAATGTCCTTTATGTATCATTACATCGATGGGACCAGGGTCGATTCTATCCTTTTAGTGGGGCTCCGAATGAATGTGGAGAAGGTGCCGGACTCGGACGGAATGTCAACATTGCGTTTAGTATCTCTGAAGAAAAGCCTCGTAAGTATGATGTATATACACTAGCCAGATTATCCTAACCGTTTAATTTATTTTCTTTTTGTTTGTTTCTTTTTTTTATTCTGGGTTCAAGGACCCATGGGCGATACAGAATTTGTAGCTGCAATTTACCATATCGTGACACCCATTGCACAGCAATTTGCTCCCGACATGGTAAGAACTTTATAACAGGAGCGGACCAAAAAAAGAAAAAAAGAGAAGGGAGAACTTTTTTTGGCACTTGGTTAACCCTAGGCATCTTGATCAAACATTAGATCTTTGTATCTGCTGGATTTGATGCAGCCGAAGGCCACCCCGAAAATGTAAGTTTTCTCTTTTGCCTTTCTCTAGGTTACACGTGACGCAGGGTTGACCCTGATATATCAAATTGACCTAGCTCGGGGGTTATCATGTCACACCACGAGGATTTGCGTTGATGACGAAAATGGTAAAAGATCTGGCAGAAGAATTATGCCAAGGTCGTCTAGTGCTTAGCCTGGAAGGTAGGTGGATGGAGATCATCCAATACGATTACATCCCTCTAACTTCAAAATGGACGCTTGTAGGTGGTTATGAGTTGCAACCTCTAGCCAACAGTGCTGCTGCCAGTATTGCTCAGCTTTTACCACCTAAAGAACTACCAGAACCTGCTCTTGAACTCAATAATGCGTTTAACGGTATTAAACCTAACCAAGGAGCGGTAGAATCGTTGAAGGATGTTATCCGGATCCAACAACAATTCTGGGAGTTCCCTCCACGTACACTATCGCCTACCTTCCGCTTCCATCTACCGACTGAATGGCGGGCTACAGATAGTATTGCCACTCGACCGAAACGAGACAAAAGACCCATCAAAGTACCTGTAATAGAAGGCTATTGATCTCTAAAGTACTTAGTCTATATGAGGTTTTCCAAGCCGTGTAAATAAAATAAAAAACGATAGCTTGTTCATTTGGACTCTGGTATGTCGGAGTGGGAAAGTTTTTGTCAAGTTGATGCCAGATGGTACGAACCAATGAACAGACTTTGATAAATGGACTGATTACTCAGCTATCCGCATTTTTTTTTTATTGTTCTGTTCCCAACAATATCCTTTGTTCCTTTCATTGATCTTAAATTCTTTACTCCCCTCTCATTCAGAACCAAAGCAAATATGGTCGTTCAGATAGACAGCATCAAGCAAGGCGAATCTATTCTCTTTGTTGCACCTTCCACTGTGGATCAAGAAGCATTCTTGAAAACGAAATCAGCGACGGAAGCACAAGTGGGTCCGAGCGGTACCACAGCATTTGAAGTCCTTGAGCGAGTGGCAGACGGTAAAGCAAATGTTGGACTGTTCTTTCTTTTCTCTGAGATTAACAAGGTCTTGTTTGCGTTCTTTTGTATATATAGCTCCTCTCAAGAAATCGTCCTACAACCAGATCTTTTCGAATACATTTTCTCCTTCCGTATCCGTGCACACACCTTCAATGCTTTCGCAGTTTTTATCCACGCTCACTGCAGGCGGTACCCTGATACTCACTGAGCCGGTCTTGGTAGCTGATCTGAGCAATACGGTGTGCCCCATCACACGCAAAGAAAACGATCTGGTATCGATGCTCAAACTAGCTGGGTTTGTAGATATTAGTGCAAAAGTAGAAGCTGTCTCGGATGAAGAGTTGGCCACTTTTTTCAAATTATGGGGAGCATCCCGTGTTGAGCAAGGCGTCAGTCGTCTCTCTGGAAAGTTCGGCGTGGCGAGAATTACTGCCAAAAAGCCTGCATATGAAGTCGGTCAGAAGATGATGTTGAATTTCAAGAAAAAGCCGGCTGCAAACAGTACTACGACGGCAACAAATACCAAGAAGGCTGTATGGACGATCTCGGCGAATGATGACAACGAGGATGACATGGAGTTGGAAGACGAGGATGCGTTGTTGGATGAGGATGATAAAGTCAAGCCAAGCAAGGAATCACTAGCACGTAAGTTTTGTGCTTTCGTTTTGGTGAAGAAAAAGACTTGGCTCAACATGGTTGTATTAGGTCCGGATGACTGTGAAATGGAGGGTGGTCGACGAAAGGCATGTAAGAATTGTACATGCGGACGAGCAGATATGGAAGAGGGGGAGAGCAATGTCGTTTCATTGGATCTGATGGACGATATCGAGGATGAAATCGTCGAAGTAGATCCTACCCCTAAGAAAGTAGGCGGATGCGGTAGCTGTGCCCTTGGAGATGCCTTCCGTTGCTCGACGTGTCCTTATCTCGGTATGCCAGCATTTAACCCGGGCGAGAAGATTAGGCTCGGTGGTATGTTTGGTAAAGATGACATTGATATGTAAACAAAAGATCCATTATCTGTACGATACGCGAAAATAGCACTGTTTTTCATTTTGTATTAAATTTGCTTGTTTAAACCCTTGACTTGGGAACAATGATTGCATATGTGGTTGGATACTGACCTTATGTCGCTTCATATTTTGAAGATATAGATAAGACTGGATAGGCCTTTATACAAAAGGCCACCAACGCGCTTCAAGAGACCGACACAAGAAATAAAGGCAAGAAGGTGGATACTACGGTAATAAAACAATGAATTCAACCTTACTATAAACTTTTCGAAAGTTGAGCAGTTAATTGCCTTGGCAATACGGATTATCAGTAGCACTTCCTGTATAAGCTTTTATTGCATTCACTCCTTATTTTTCTATGTATAATGCCATGGATTCTCCCGTATGTCAAATGTTATTCGATACATTTACCATTTGGCCATTGCCTGCCAGTGGACTCCCCGACGCCGCGCTCTCTCAAATACAGGCTCTGTATGTAACCTGTGCGAGACTCAGATTAGTCCGGGCTCAGTTCAAAATCGGTGGACTCACCAAAAAAAAAAATACCAGTTTGTAAAGTTATTACAGCATAGTATGCGAGAAAAAATGGAGTCATCCTTTGTTTAATGCCTTTTGAAACTTACACTGTATCCAACTGCTGGCGTAGGCACTCCTTGCGCACTCCATCCGAAATGGCAAGGAACGAGTTAAACATTTTCATATCCAGGTCGTACGTTCTGGCATTTTTTTGACGACAAAAGACAGGAAGAGGACGATAGGATGAACTTAGCATGCGCATACTTCCCGCCAGTGCAATGTTGACAGCAGCATTGGTATCTCTCCCCCGAGTTGCATAGCCCATCTTCACGCTTGGGCATTCGCAGTTGGTGTAGGTAACACTTCCATGATTTGTGACCCACTTATCTGCTCGCTTCTTCTTATGGTATGTAACCGGCTGGAAGCAGTAGGGACATATCTGCAAACTTCGAAATTCATCTGTGATTGCAACACATGCGTTTTGCATATGTTGCCGCCTCAGCTTTTTTCCTTCGCGCCTTGCATGTCCATGTATGGTCGACCCCACAGCTGTTCCTGCGTCCCCGGTACACATAATCAAGATATCTTTATCGTTACCGGATTTCTTCAAATGTCGCCACTCGGCGGACGCAATCTTTGAATAAGCTTTCTGGGTGTAGATCTGTTGAGTTCGTTTCCATTTTCTAACCGACTTCTTTTGCATATAAAACTCTCGTAAGTCTGATCTACCGTCCATTGCGACCTGTATGTTAAAAAGCAATGAGAACCAATTCCAAATTGGCAGTTTTCGTTCATATAATACCTTGCGA
>JNDP01001340.1:0-193865 GCA_000696975.1 Apophysomyces trapeziformis B9324
GTGCCGGTGACAATATTGCTTTGGAAGCCTGGCCTCCTGCCGATTGGGCAGATTCTTGTCGTAAGTACTCGTCTTCCTCTGCTTGGGCGATATGGGTAATGCTTAATCGCTCTTTACCTTATAATAGATGCTCAATTGCTTGGTGGCTATGGCATGCATATCGGCGAGTTGTTTTACTTGGACCAACTTGCTGCAAGTTCTGCAGAGGACGGCATATATGAATATTTCTTCACTAGTGCTCCACTGAATAAGTTTAAAGGCGTTGCCTCCCCTCCAAACGCTTTATGTATCAAATAAGGTTTGTACACAGGAGTCTGCATCATATATTATATGAACGAAATAAATCATAATCCCAAGAGAAATATATCCTATCTATCTTTTACTTTACTTTAGCCATTGTTAGCTGTTGTTTAGCATTTTTTACCCACATTTATCCGAAGCCAGTACAAACCAATTGGGCTCAATATAACTCTGTGTGTGGTTACGTAGAAAAGCAAGGGCAACGTTGTCTTGTTCTACAACAACTATGCATGTAATAAGCAATATAACAAGAAGAAAATTGTGCAAGGTCTTTGACTTTGTTTGAGTGGTTTTTTTAAGCAGCATATAAAGGTTGATCTTGTAGTAAAGAGTGTTGTGCATATGCTGTCGCAGTGGTATTGACCTGCAAATTTGTTTTGGGCTCCGAATCCCAAGTAGCAAAATTGTCGGTGAGACTGCCTTGGTGGCGTTCCTCATTACAGAATGGATCGCGACGATGTGGTGATGGAAGAAAGTGTGGGTCCAGCCCTTAATGCAGCAGAAGAAAAAATACGCGCCAAACAAGAATGGGTGAAGCAATTGCGCCTCAAATTCTGTATACGTCCCGACTTCGAGATAACGAAGAATATGATTCACGAGGACGGCACTCTCAACCAAGAGTAAGAAACATCTTTAGCGTTTCGATCATTGAACCATTTGCTACTTTTTCTTTATTATAGCTATTTCCGACCACCCAAAGGTGCCAAGCGAGAGGAGGCAAGGAAATGGACTGAAGTAGAGAAAGCCTTGTTGATCCAGGGCATCGAGAAATATGGCATTGGCCATTTTGGAGAGATATCAAAGGAGCTGCTCCCCAAATGGGTAAGTCTACAGTTACTTCGTTAATTTTACAGACAGCATAATAAATAATGGAAACGACGTTAGTCTACCAACGATTTACGTATCAAGTGTATTCGACTGATCGGTCGTCAAAATCTGCAACTGTACCGAGATTGGAAAGGGAATGCACAAGATATTGCAAGAGAATACGAAAGAAACAAAGCTGTCGGTTTGAAATACGGCACATGGAAACAGGGTGTCCTTGTTTACGATGACAACGGCCTTGTGGAGAAAGAACTGTTGGCTAGCAATAACGCAGTGGATGAAGATGTGGATATGGAATCATAAATGAGAAACATCAAAAACACAAAGAAATAGGCTCCTTTTATTGTACATAGAAAAAGAAAGAAGAAGCATGGCATTGGAAGATCAGCTTTTCTCTGGTCTGTACACCCATCAGTCAGGATCACATTCATGAATTTTTTCGTTTCCCGCACCCCGTGTGAAATAAAAAGGGCCCAACACCCTTTAGCCATGGCGTGCTTTTCTTTCCCTCTCCTTCTTTTCCCTTTTCGTTTATCAGTGCTGCCTGCAGTAACCAAGAAAAGGTATCCCTTCACTGTTTTATATCGTTTGATTTCAGTTTCTGCATACAAAAAGGCACTTTGCCTCGATCACTGTTATTTTGGGTACAAACCGCCATGAACAAAACCAAAAGAAAAAGCGAGACTGAAAGCTTGGAACAACCCACAAAACGAGCTCGTCCAGATTTATTGAATGAACTGACCGATGTCCTGGCCGAGATCAAGAATACACCCTCCAGTGGCGAGATTTCGGCGGACCTACTGAAATCGCTCACGGGTGTCATGTTACAGATCGAACGCATGTCTGCTGATGAGTCGAACACGGAGGCAAAACAGATGAAGCACGAAAGTGAGCGTTGTTTGGAATCCTGGTTCGATGAACTTGTAGCCCAGTGCGAAGCAGACGGAGAACTGAACTGGGAAGACGTGATCTTATCCAGTGATGACGAAGACACCTTGGCCATGGCACTGGCTTTGCAAGAATCTGAAGACGAGGAAGAGGAAGAGGAAGAAGATGAGGAAATAGATATTGAACACGTCGACGATTGTAAGATACAGGTGATTGCATAGGTAAGCAGACATGATCTATAAACGTAGAAAAAAGATACAATCGATATGATTTTGTTTTGACTTTTTCATATTCTTTCCAGTCTTTGGTTTGGAATATCTACTTTCGTTACTTTCTTTTTGGTTCTTTGTTTCTTTGTTTAGCATTAAAAAGTTATGGGTTGGGTTTGTTAGTGTCCAATTTCCCCTGTCTGGTGTTGCTGTTCAACGGCGATCTACGGTTTCTCAAGAACCTTGGGCTCAGCACAAAAGTTAGTCGTTGCCGTTCGCTCTCCAGTAGGAGAACTCGGTTCGACTTTCTTGGTACCTGAATGAAATGCGAAATACATGGAGCGCCCTATCCATCAGTATCCTAAAGCAACAGGATAGGCATTAATGTTAGACACTTGAACGATCTCCAAAAGCGAGGAAGTGGGTAGCATGGGTTTTTCGATTGGCAGCTTGAAAGATGATCTAGAAACTCCGCATACGTTCCATTTGATTTGTTCTACCTTATATACCCATACTGCACAATGCCAAGCTGGGACGTTTTCCCTGCTCAGAAAGGAATATCAAAACAGCAGGTTTTGGCGGCGACCATGGCGGACCAAAAATCGCGTCCACAAGAAAGACTGTATACATTCGTGATCAACTTTTGTAGGTTTACGTATCTCATATTTTGATACATGATGCTACGCCAAGAAAACCAAGAGCTGAATGAAATAAAGCAAACATAAATACCGGCGTTATATTCAGTTATGCTGTATCCTTTCGAAAGAAATAAATAGCAAACGGACCATATGATACAGTTGGACTAACATAGCAAGCTGTTCGCCATTCGACCCTTGCCATCATAGCTACTCCGCGAGTATCGTTCCCTAAGATCTCGTCTGCTCATCGAGGGCAAGAACAAACCTTTAATCCTTTTGTTCATTCATTCGCTATATAGGATCCAAGTTGTGACTAGTCGGCACACGTGTAAAATGACAGGTCGGCTGTATGCATAGAGAGTGTAAGAAAATGGAAGTAGGGGAGTATGCTCCAGATATCTCGCATGAAGTAGACGAAAGAAAAAAGAAAGGCGATTTTCTTTGTATGCCACACACACAGAAAGCCAAAAAGAACACAGTTTTTTATAACGTCGTTAGAAGCTTTCCAATGTCATTTGTTTTGCCACATCCGTGTTTTCCACCATGATAAGGAATTCGTCAAAGCTTATTTTTCCATCCATATCTTTGTCTGCTTCCATAATCGTCTTGTCCACGATCTGCTGCAGTTGGTTATCCTTCAAATTGTTTCCAACCATCATCTTGAGGACCAAAAACAATTCACCGTTCGATATAAACCCGTCACGATCCATATCGTAGACTTTGAAAGCAACTAACAAGGAAAAATAAAGCAAACTTTGTCAAAACTATATCCTCCTTGCGCCAGTTCTTCTTCTCTTTTACATTCGAGCTTTTCACGCTGATTGCCACGAGCACTGAATGCACTGAGACCCTTGATGAACTCGTGAAAGTCCACATCGCCTCCACCGTCTTCGTCAAAGATAGCTATCATACGTGATGCTAAAGGATTATTTGCGATTTGCGGGATGGACAGAAATTCGTCTTTGTCAATCGATCCTGAGTTATCCTTGTCTAGTTTCATAAAGCGTTTGTAAAGACGCTGAATCTCTTCAGCGGAGACTAATGAACGATAACTTTGGTCAGGCCTTTGGAAGATGCATACTTAAGTACTCAACTTACAATTGGAAGAATTCACCATATCCTCGAGATGCGATCCAGATTGACCCATTATGATTTAGTCTACACACTTTATGGAAAGAGTTATAAGCCCTACCGCTGGTGGGGAAGCGTAAAAAAAAAGAGGTAACTTTTGTGGTTAAAAGTCCGAGGGAGAAGGCCTCGTGTAACATGTATTCCTGCGTACCGCCTAATTGACATCAA
This sequence comes from Apophysomyces trapeziformis B9324, assembly GCA_000696975.1. Taxonomy (NCBI): domain Eukaryota; kingdom Fungi; phylum Mucoromycota; class Mucoromycetes; order Mucorales; family Mucoraceae; genus Apophysomyces; species Apophysomyces trapeziformis. Next base: position 4,160 of record JNDP01001340.1, read on the forward strand.
GGGAGTCAACGACATAGTTAATTTATGCACACTGTGTGAGTTCCGTAAAATTTGCCGGGAATCAATATTGTTTAAGGTTAGAGAGCGTAAGAAAATAAATACTTTGAGAATCCACGGTGACATGACAAGAATATGTAGGTGCCCCGAAGCAAATTCTTTGACTCTGACAGCTATGGTAATCTAGGACAAATCATTGCAATTGTATGCATCATTAGTATACTGTCAAACTTCAGAGCAAGAAATATCGTCGAATTTGAATGCCCAGGTACTGACTTTTGCTTGCCTAACACATGTATCTGGATCTGGGCAAAGAGTTCAGCTGCCTGTCAAAGAGCATTCCCATAAACCAACCTCCTTCTTGGTGATCTAGTGTGCTCAAATTGTAAGCAAATGCAATCAACGTAAGTTTGTAAGATAATGGATGTAGTGGTCAATAAAAGTTAGCCAAACGGCGGAAACAAGATAAATGCCCATTAAAAGAAAAAGAAAACGGCATTCTCTAAGGAAAATATCGAGTTTTGAAAGATGAGGGTAAACCGAGAAGAGAATAATATCGGAAGAAAAACAAGTATGGATGACGTTAGGAAAGAGATATTCAACTCTATGTTTCTTAGGTAGAATGGCTATTGCCATTGTTTACTTTTGCATAATAATGCCCCAAGTCACTATAGCCATGGCAGTAATCTGCATCATGCTTCATTTGAAATGCCAAAACCATCAAGCCTTTTGTTCGTTCGTTACAGAGCCAGTTCCATCCAGATTCTATCCAGCGTCCCCGCTGCACTATCCGTGTTCCTCTGAGTCATTCGGTCAGTGAAATACCGCATAAATTCTCTAAGATCACGTCTCCGTTTGCTATCAGAAAGTATATCGAAATGTATGATTGCACTCATCAAAGGAAAGCCGCTTCAGCTCAGAACCTCCATCCTTGGCTATCTATTCTTATTGATAAGTATCGCTTCAGCATTCGGGTTTTAGCACGAACTCAATAATGCCATTCATAGGACACAATTTAACCGCTAAAAGGAAAAGTGCAAAGCAGACCAGTGTAACCTTGGCGGCAGATCGTCATTTGACTCCAGCTTAGCGTGTTTCACAATAAGCGTACGTATACTAAGTAATGGCCAAGACTTGCCTTTTGTATTTCCTGTTTCCTGCTTTTTCCTTTGTACGAACATGAGTTTTAAAAACATACAAGCAACCTGGGGTAAATTGGGGAACGAGGTCATGTCCCAGGTGGCACGTAACAATCCGTTGCAAAAGCAAGACACAAAGGCCATTTCCTTGTGGATCTTTGAGGAACGAAATGATTTGGCTGCCATGCGTACTGCTGTTCACCATCACAACAGTATCAACCGGAGCTTTGCTGAATGGATCAAAGACGAAAAGAAACAATTCGGAAAAGATGCCACCGATATCGAGGTAACATGATTGATGTTATAGATCTCTTTTCGGTTGCTATCTCATAATCCTCTTTTATTACGTAGGATATTGGCGATAAGCTTCATCGATTACTGACAAAGATGGTCGATGTTGAGCAGGAATATGCTGGTAGATAACATGAGTTAGGGAAAAGGATGAGACTGTAACGATGGGCCCTTTATTTCAGACAAATATCGACAGTATAGACAGGTACTTAAATCCATTCGTGAACGTGAGGAACAGTTTTCGCCCATGCGCGAAAAGAAGAGGTTGTTGCAAACGCGTAAGAGTAACTTGGAGAAATCGAATGCCAAGTCTCCGAAAGTGCAAGAATTTCAAAAAGAACTGGATATGATGGCTGAAGAAACACATGATGTGGAGATGGAAATAGGCGATTTCAAACGATTCGCTCTTCGTGAAGCCTTCTATTTGCGATTTAATGCGCTGGATGAGTTTGCCCAAAAAATGGCCATGTTAGCTGGCTTTGGAAAGTATCTCGTGGATCTTTTGGATGTGAAGCCGACACCTCATGACCAACCCCATCGTCGACCCTACACCAAAGGACCCGAGGCGGCTATGATTCTTGCAGATGCTTTGACAGCTGTGGATGGTTGGAAACCTGCGGATGGCGATGAACGAACAACACTGGCTGCTTATGCCTTTGGTGATAGATTCACCTTCTATGACGACGCGCCGCAGTTAACAGAGGATGATATCAAGCATCACCATAAACAACAAGGGATGAAAAATGGGGATCCTCAGGTGTCAGACTCAATAAACGAAACGGCTACATCGTCTTCTTCAGCGCAAGCAGTAGCTCCGCCTATGCCTCTTCCCTCAGCGTCTGCGCATGCATTTGACGACAAGCAACATCTTTCGCAGGATAAGGAAGATCTGTATGGTGCACCTCCGCCAGCATACCCAGCTTCTGATATTAAACGAGCCGCCCCTCCTCTTCCATTAAGGCCTAAAGCCGTACCTACCGTCTCCCTGGCTTCAACCATAGAAACAGATGGATTGCAGTCAAGTGAACCACCGCATGAATATGAAGAAAAGCATGCTGTTGCTGAAGAAGAGGACGTGGCCGGTCGATTTCAAACACCCTATCAGGCTGATACGAATGCTGCAGGGTCCCATTCACTCCCCAATGCACCTCGACCACCCCACCAAACCCTTTCAGGAATGGCACCCTCGGCTCCCAACATGTCTCCTCCCTGTCAACCGGGTCTGTCATGGCAACAAGTCTGGAAACAGGCAAGTTATCCTATGCTTTACCGACAGATGAGCCAACGGCAGCACCATGCTACACCCCAACGATCTTATGCCGAATTTCAAAGACAATATGCCCATTTCTATTCAGACGTTTCCCGTCCGCGTGTTGGAGCGGGGGGATTTCGCATACCAACTGGCGCGGATGCTGGGGCCCTGACGGCGGAAGAAGAAAAGAAACGATTGGCACTGCACTATGCTGCCGAAGAAGAAGAAGCACAGAATAGAAGTTATAACACAAGTAACAGGATGTCGAGGACATTGCAAGAAGAAGAAGAAGACAAGCCGCCTGCATACGATGGTCCTCAGAAAAACTATACGGAAGACAAAAAATCAAAGTAGAAACTTTTTCTTGTATTCTTAATTCTTATTTTACGGGCCGATTTTAGCAACAATAAAAGAGGCGAATTTATTTTTTGGGTTTCTATGCATAGAGAAAGTGGGGCGTGTTCATGTACTGCTGTTTATGATCATGAGCGTGATTGTGGAGAACAAATAGAAAGAGAGAGAGAGAGAGAGAGAGGTGGTGATGGATGCTATTTCTTTTAGGCGCGGATATTGACAAGAATGTGGACCCATTCATGGTGATGAGCTGAGAAGTGAAGCGTGGCCCATTTGAAGACCAAAGAACCATGAATACGTACGAGTAATCGTTCGGAGCAAAAGGGACATGCACGATAGAGATATTTTATGGTGGGATGACTTGGTCGAAGTAAAGATACAAGCGCTGTGGATGGACGTAGCATAACCATAAAAGATGATGAAATGTGCTGGAGAGATGTATCAGTTATTTGAATCTGGATGGATACAATATATTTATATCTGTGTCTGTAAAAAACAGGCACCGACATATATGTATACTATTTTCAAAGTTTTCATGCCCGTAAAATCATGAGAACTCTGTGATTTTGCGGGAAATGAGATGCGCTTTGATTTCAACTTACCCAACTATACCAAAAACGAAAGGACCCTTACCTAGATTGCGCCTTTATTGCTTTTTGTGTAAGAGAAAAAAAGTCTAGCAGCTTGAGGAAGTATGTGAAATGTTCCCTTTATCCTATACCCATTTTCGTATCAACCAATGCTAAGCCGCCCTTTCAAGGGACATAATATCATGTGCTTTTTTTGGGTGTTCAAACAAAAGTAGAATCATGTTGTACTTTGACTTCTTACATATCACCTTTTGTTTTTCTCTCCTCAAAAGTCGTAATGATATTATTAAAGTAAACCTTTCCTTTTCCGAATAAACAAGCCGAACTGATGATGGTTAAATACTTCAACTTCCTATCATTTAGTGCAATTACCTTTTTGTAACCCTTCCATTTCTTGCATCCGTTAAGGCATACTGAAAGTATACAAGGGGCATGACAGGGGTGGCTTCTGGATTGTCAGAGCCTATTTTTTTGGGACTTGTAATAGTTAAAATATTGGTAGCAGGGATCAACTGTTTACAAGGTTAGAGTAGAGGAACACGTTATATCATCAAGTTCTATACGTTCTGATCTAGTATCCTAAGAAATGATGCAATGCTGTCAAATGTAAAATTGCCGGAATGGACCACTGGCAATTCATGGCATTTTGCCCTCAATTCTGGTAATTTCCTCCTGTTTCTTTTGCCTTCCAGAAACCGATTTCACTGGATCTCCTGAGAAAATCGTTAAAAAGCTTGTTTAAGCGATACCAACCCTACAACTTTCTATGTTAACTGAAACAATTGCTTGAACCCAGACGCGGCCACAAAGCAACTACTTTTTTTTTTTTGGATCTAGCTGGGAGGAGAGTGCAATAACAGCAACCCCCTTCATTTCCTCGCTTTTTCAACTGTCATATCTGATTCAATCGTCCATTCAAAGGAACACGAACTATCCCATGTATTTTCCACCAAAGTTCCCATATCTTCATCGTTGTATTCTGATTTTTTAGCAAACCGTTCTGGCTTTGTTGTATCTATGCAAGGTATGAAAACGGAAAGTAAACAGCATTGCCGCTCTAGAATCGCACATATGAGTGCTGATTACTTAGAGGCAAGCTAGGAGCATGCTTTGAATAGTCATTATGCACTGCCATCATGGCCTTTTCCCGATTGATGACGAAATGTCATACTCAATCATGCATCAAAACATAAGCGAGGCATCCCTACGCAGGGTGGCACCCGTTATAAGAATTTAGTCTACCACAATCCAATTTATCTCATAGTTGCAGAGGGCTTATCCTAGGCTGAGAGAGAGAGAGAGCATGACAGAGGTTGGCAATATATGGGCCGCTGTCTCCGCCAGAAAAAAAAAGGTTGAATCTAAATCACGCTTCGCTGTTCCTGACATCATTCATAGATGGCGACGTGCAATTTGTATATTAGCTATACCTTGCTTGCTGACTTTTTGTTGAAACAATGACCAAAATCAGAGGAAAATGTATCTCCTGAGACTGATACGCACGGATATCCATTCCAACTTTAAAATCGGTAGAGTTCCTCTGAATATTTAAAGTTACTAGGCACAACGCCCAGTATTTGCACTTCCAACAAAACTTGAAACTGTCGTCGTTCAATTTAACACATTATTTATTACGCAAAAATGGAGAGTGTTGTATGGTTTTTATTGTGCGTGCGCGACATTGAATTCTTTAATTTTAGCGAAATGATTCTGAAGGGCGGGCCTATTATTGATGGCCTTTACCATATTGGCAACGTGCGGATAAGCCTATGTGAATGTTGACATGAATATTCCTTGTGGACTGCCAACAAATATATAAATTTTCTCCTCCATACCTCGTAGTCAGCTTTGTCGTCGTCGATTCGGTGATACACAAGGAAGTCGACATAAGAAATCTAACAGTTAAAGGAAATAGGTAGGGTCGCTTAACAAACACTGATACAAGCTGATAAAAGACTGAAACAAACCTCGTGGCCTAGAACATAAGGCCCTTCCCGCTGAGCATATACTTTCTCATAGATATTCATGTACTTAGGAGTGGTGACGTCTTGGTATGTTTTCCTTTGCTCCTACAGAAGGGCATAACCTCATTTAAGTACACTGTCCGATAAAAAAAACAAGCTATTCTTACCTCATTTCCCAAGATCTTTGACTTGAGCCAGTCTTGATGCCAATCCATAGCCGAATCTGAAAGAGCGTCAAGGTACTGATTCTCCTCCTCATCCGCACCAAGGTACTTTCCTATTGTATTACAGGAGTTCAGTGATCTAAAAGAATGGTACTATTCTGGACAAACCAAGTGTTCTCGAGATGTAGCGCAAGATAGCTGTTGTTTTTCCAAACTTTCTGTCTTTCAGCTCCAGTACAGGAAGGGTTGCCATAGGGTATCCTTCTTGAATAAGTTTCTCTTTCATAGATGGCCAGTCTTCGTGCACCACTCGGACATACTCATGCTCAATACCAGCATCCTCCAACAAAAGCTTCACATGTTCACCGAGACCGAAAGTGACTACAGTAAGAAAATCATAAGGATCGTCAAGACCTTCCGAGTGTTATTTCATATTTACTGCTCTCCTTGATGCCATACTGAGGCATAGCTTTTGTCTTGAAATAGTAAAGGGTACACTTGGGGAACGCAACTGTGGACATGGTATGTAGGGACTCACTTGCTTCCGTTTTCAGGATCTGTTGATCCAAGTGAAATAGGCTTCAAGGTTATATATATTCCCCAAATTCTGTGTTACATCGTACTATGTTCAACTGCGCCACAAGATATTCGTAAAGGAAATTGGATTGGCTACGCCGCATCTTTAAACAAAATGATCTTCCAGCAACAAATTTCTCAGCAACAACTCCCTCATGTATCAACAACAAATCATAATCCGAGCCAAAACAAGAATAACTTTAGAAATGATCGAATTTAGTCACGTTATTTTGTGATTACAAGAAGATCCTAGTACGCTTCTTCTCCCGGTATTTCTAGCGCCAAGCACTACCAAGTCAATGAGCTGTTGACATCCTGCTTTAAATAAGAAGTATTTTAGATATGCAACCTTCTTTATCTTTTCAAAAATGGTTCATTCCGTAACCAGAATAAAGAGGGGACTAGGAATCCACTCGAAGAGCTTACAGGACATGACGGGTTCCGCGTGGTTTCTGTCAGTCCTTATTGAGCTATTTGTGATTTCCGCTGGCCTGTTTCCATTACTTAAAACGGAAAAAGTGTTACAGTCTGCAGCGGAATAAAAAACTTGGGTTCTTCAAGTACTACTTTTTATTCCATACTAAAAAGCACAGCAGGAACCATTTCCCGCAGTGCTTTAAAATGTACGCAAAGGCCACACTCTATTTAAGATATCCTATTTTAGGCTTCACTTAATATTTTACTTATCTCTTTCTGATGTCGCGTTTATTGCATATCACAAAAACTTAATAGGACCAGCTGACCTTTGGTCAAATTATGATCAACCTATGGACATTTCCCGACAGTACATATTCTAATGATCTTTCCTTTTGCAGTTGCTTGTAGACTAGTCCTCCAACACAGAAAGACAAATAAGCCAGAGTCTACTCTTCCGGGTGGCTCGGTTTGCATCCATACACATTGGAAATGGACGAATACTGGCGGGATAGACTGTCTTTCTATAGAGCTTGTCATTTTCCTATCATAAACACGAGTGATGTTGATCAATGCATATTTCAGTTTACAAAACCTGCGTTTACGATTAGCGTCGACCTTTTCGGAGGCATGTATTTTCGTATTTATCATTTTCTTGAGCATTGTACAATAAACATGGTAAAGAAGGAAGGAAAGATTATGGGTAAAATGCTGGGAATAGGAAAAGTTAAGGGGCATTGGGCTTCTGGGCGACATTAGCCACATACTGCCAACAAGTCTGGCAGTCGATAAGACTTTGGACCATGGTATCAATGGTTTCTTCTGGGTCCTGCTCAGGATCAATCTTTAGATATGGAGCAAGGATGGGTATCAAACTTTGGAAACTATGTCGGCAGACGGATACGTAGCGATTCGCCAGAGCACTGTCTTCGCCTACAGGGAAATTATGGCCATTTAGTACCTTCTATCTGATAGAATAACGGATAAAGAAACAATATTACCTGTATTTGCAAATCGTGCGTCTGTCTGAATAACTTGTGCACCAGCTTGACGAAGCAAGTCCGCCATTTCAATGGCCACTCGTGGATTTTGCCCTCTGCCTGCGCATACATCGTACACTACAATTTTTTTTCAAAATCTCGAGGTAAACAACTACAAGAAAACTCTGGGTTTGTGGTAACTTTGATACCTACTCGCTTTGATAATTCCCGATCCATCGTTCTCATACTAAATCCAGTGCAACGTAAAGAATAAAAATAGGCGTCATTTTTAAGTGTACTTCCTTATATATCTTTTGCGTCTGATCCTTTTACCTGTAGATCAACTTCAAGTGACTGGATGAGACCACCTGGCTTTGTGACCCGCATAATTTCTTGAAGTGCAATTGGCCATTCATCTGTGTTTAGTGCGGCTGTCAAAAGACGCACGTGTACAAGATCGAACGTATCGGACTCAAATGGCAAGCGCGTCAAGACATTTCCCACGTGAAAATGAGCATTGGCGGGGCGTCGCCGAGGAAACGTCGCGTCGGTCAAGTCAATCCCAATAAATGTACACTCGTCATATTCTAGAGCCATATCCTGAAACAAACAGTTAATGATACGAAAGACAGCGCTAATTTTTTTCTTCTTTTGCCTTACCAAAATCCATGTACCAGGTCCGCATCCAATATCCAGCACCTTGGTACTCTTGTCAAAACATATTCCTGATCTTGCTTTTGTAAGAAGGTTTCTACAAACTCAAATTTGATATGTCTGCTAGACTAAATATGCCCCGATATCTGCCCCGAAGAAAACGCATCATATCCATTGAGGCGAAAATCGTCTTTTTCTTACCCTTGATATAACTGTTTGATGGCAAAGTGTAGCTGTGAAACATCCAAGAAGGGATATTTCAGCAAAATGTGATCGGAAGATCTTTTTCTTTTCTCTTTATCAAACCTCGTTCAAACGATCCTGTTCCCATTCATCACTAGGCTGCCAATACGTGGTGTTGTCGTGTTGACCCAAAGGTTGTTCCGGTTGAAGTACGTTCTGCATCAGTGAATGATTTCTTGAAGAACAAAGGCGTATGTACAATATGGTATTTCTGCTTTATATCAATGGAAATAAAACAAAGAGAAGAAAAACAAAGAATAAACAAAAATGTTAGCAAGTGATCGAGTTAAAGACAGAAACGTTACATGTTGCCTGATATAGGAACTTTTCTGCGCTGGAGTCGAAACTTGTTTTCGACTTGAGAGCATTTCCCCGCTCTGCAGCCTGGTATTTATAGAGTGCACATTAGGACCAACCAGAGACTTTACCAGCGATCCGTTTTGTACAAAGTAAGATCCGAACGTAGGGAAATGATCATTCGGAGCCTATATGGTGTAACCTTACTATAATGATGTACCACGTCAATAAGCAAAACCAGCGAACGTGACATGTCTAATGGAACCTTACCCAATCGTCCTGTGTTAGCCATCCTTTCATAATTTGTCGAATGTAATACCTTATTTCTCATTTTGTTTTTCATATTGCTGCATAAAAGCAAAATAAGGTTAAAGCAACAACAATTCACAATTTCTCTTAATTATTTTCCAAGAGAACATGCAGGCGACGCGGGGATAGGTTTCTTTTAGCTGGGCTGACTCGTGCCTCACGCTAATTGAAGGTTAGTACAGTGCAAAGTATTGCAGCGGATTTCTCGTCTCCAGGGCTACTTATTCCACGGGTAAACCAAAGTTTATCCATGATGATTGATTTTCCAGACACAAATAAGCAAAGAGAAATTTAAAGTTATGCATGAAACTCGTACAAATAACTTCTGGATCAGAAATCAATATGAGAGACATAGGATAAAATAACTATTTGTGCTCATTATCCTATTCGTACGGGTGCACTGGCTTGGTACCATTCGTGGCTGACAAACTGGACTATGTGTGTCAATGGCTGGGAAACTACGTTCTATCGTAGGTGCAGAAGTCCTGTCAGCTTAAGGCTGTTGGTACAACAACCAAACGAAACCAATGTTAAATAGCAAGTCTGTCAGTTATACAGCACAAAGGGCATTTCTACCTAGGCTTTGCCTTCCCGCATATCGGCTATACTAAATATAGTAATGCAAACCGTCGCATAGGTGCCACTTATTTTACCCTAAAAAGTTTCATTCTTGTTTCCAGCAGTAGGTTGATAACCTAGGAAATATCAGACCTACTAGCAAAAAGACTGGAACCAAAGGGTTTGTTAGAGCTGAAAACAAAGCATTCCCGACAACCAGACCAACATTTTCCCTTCAGCAAGGAAACAGACATCAGTTTCTCTATGCATTGGTAGACAAAGGAAGAAGATATTGCATATAAATTGTGTTCATTCGCTTTTCACGAAGCTAATACATATCGGCTGTCCAGATAATGAACGGAAGTTGCACTGCATAATTGCACAAAGGATTGGGCAAGCGTTTCAAGCCGGCCTAATTCTGTAACATAATTATATCACAATCAAACTTATCATTAGTAGGCGGGTTTATTTAGCTGAAGAAGACGGAAACCGGAAGACGTCTGACCATGCGCTAATAACTGTTCTATCGTGTCACGATGGTTCAATTAATTTGGTTTCAATTATCCTGCAAAAACTTGGAAAGAATAGCTGCTTTTTCCCACCAAAACCACCGATTTTAGGTATCTCACAATGTAACCTTGATGGTATAATACATAGTATCCATTTTGCCATTAAAGCAATTTATAACAGACTTGCCGAGAGCCGTATCATGCGAGACAGCTTTTAACTTTCCTCGTATATGTCGGGCAGTCAATAGGCTACAAAGCAACTAACCGCACACATAATTGTAACTTTAGTCTTCAGAGAATTGCCAAAGATTGACACTGTAGATGATGTAGCTACCTTTGATGCATCTTTTAATAACGAATAGCTTATGTAATCATTAGTTCCGGAGCACTACTTCCAAAAAATGATGTCACATCTCGCAAACTCACTAGGCGTATTTGACAAACTGAGTTTGACAATAACAAATCATATCGGCCTGAAAATAGACCTGGATCATGTCAACTCAATTAGAAGCGAAGAAATAGAGAAACACCCTTTGCTGGTCTTTTTGCAAGTGGAACATCTTCAGGCCTGTAGGGAATCACTAATTTCGATATTGAGAAGCTGATTTCCTTAGGTGCCATATTGCTAAGAGTATCAGATATCTCACTATTTTGATTTGCAGGCTTGGAAGCATCTTACTATGTTTAGAGACTGCTTCGAATCCATATAGAATGAAAAAAGATCCAAATTTGGAGAATGAAAAGGTATTGATTTATTGTTGTGTTTCTGAAGCTGGCGTGGATGGAACCGTTTCATTTGCCTCTTCTGCTTCCATGACGGGTGTTTCTTCGCGGCTATACGGTTGATAGTGTTTTCGTACAGATTTTGCAAATCGATTGAATGAATTTCGGACCATAGCTTCTTTTATGACCGCATCCTAACCAGGATATAGGTACATGCAGACTAGTTATAAAATCCTTTCTTACCTTTTCTATCGGTTTAATGAGCTCTAACATCTTTTGCAGCCGTTCTTCACTCGCTTCTTCAATGTATAACTTAGAAAGGATATGTACCATCGTCTTACGGGTAACTGTAGTAATTACATAGTTAGTCTCATCCTTTCAACATATCAATTGACTTACGACCAGTTTCCCTAGTTATTGCTTTCAAAACATCTACAGCTATATCTGCCTGGATGCCTTTGTCAACGTCTTGGGTATTTAAGCCTGCTTTTTCTCTCCTATGCGCTTGTTATAAGATTTTTAGTACTAGAAAATAGTGCATACTCTGTGATTTTCCTTGGGTCTGTCCAATCTGCTAGCATATCAGCTATCAGTGATGGTGACACCATCTCTTCATCCTCCTCCAACTCAGTATAAGTTTCACAAAGATCTTGTAATGCCGAAATGCAGACCTAGAAAATCAAGTTAATGCTAGTTAATTTGCACCTGAGCATTAGTGCTTGTACCTTAGCCATTCGTTCTTGGTGTATGGACAATGAATAGCAATACGCCGGGAAGAAATAACTCAAACACTGTTGAACTTTGGCATTTTTCTCAGGAGTAGGGTAAAAATACAGTAATATTAATATGCGGAGCGTCTAAAGAAATGGAAAACATCAGTGACTGGAATGGTGCAAGAAACGTTTATCCAAGACTCATTACCTCATTGTCCTGTAAAATACGTAAAAGTAAAAGTTTTGCCAAACCCTCGGTAGCTATCGCTTGGATTTCGTTGCTATCATGGTTCAGAGCAAACTCGAATAACTCTCGTAACTCTTCAAACTAATCGAAGACAATGTTAGACATAATTCAGTGATATGTTACGAAACTTAACGTTTCTTAATTTCGAGACAACAGATGATACACCGTATGCAGTCATAATATCAAATAATATCTAGTTGAATCGATAATCAATTTGGATGGTATGGCATGACCTTCTCTTACCATCAAAGCTTTTTGTTGCAATTCTTCATGTCCATTTTTCAAGCAATGAACGAAAAGAGAAATATTATGGAGCCCAAGTGCCTATTACTCGTTTAGTTGCGGATTATGCAAAACATCTGTAACAAGAACACACCTTATCCAAACAGCAACAAAGCCCTAAACAATGTAGGCCTTCTTCACGAAGCACAATTTCCTTACTTTGCACAGATGGAACAATCAGGTCATTAATCAAACCATACACTGTTGAATTGTCGTTCAAAGCCTAGTCAGAATCATACAGAAACGTTTAGCACGAAAAGAAAAAGGTACACGCTTCGATCCTGCCCGATAGTTACCTCTTCACTGTGTTCGAGCATGCATTTGCAGATACTTAAACATTTAAGTTGTGACAAACTTTTCCGGACCGAACGACTATCGTCTTCTTCGTTTTCGCTATCGCTTTGATCTTCATCATCTGGTATGCCTCGATTACGCCTGTTCAGTTTGTCGTCCATTTTTAACTTTTTAAATGGGGTTCCTTTTCGCTGAGACATTGTGAGATAGAGCAACGATAGCGTAGATATATGCCTACCAACAATTCGTCGTCCTCTTCATTATTAGCGATTTCCTGAATATCAGAAATTATTTCGACCATTGTTCTTCAAAATTTACCAGCGGTTAGCGAATTATGGTGCACTCCATATGATACGAGGTTAATGATGGTTTTACCTTGTAAAATCGATCTCATCCAGTGAAATCATTTTTAACAATGCAACTATAGTACTGAGATGGTCGTCAGGTATATCAGGGACCATGAGTATTTCCCCTAGTAAAAGATTAGCAAAGTCTCATAGCGTATATGCAACGTCGACGTACTTAATAAAACAAACATCTTCCGTCGTCCAACTTCGTCGGCATAATCCAAACATTTTGCTATATCAAGGAGCTGCATCACTATAAATTCGTAATCGCCTTCGGTTTCGTTGGTCGTTTGCTGCCATAATGCATTATATTTTTGTATAATAAATGCATGTCGTGTAACTTCAGGAAGGATAGCATCTAGTTTGTCGTCGTACTAGATGAATGAATCACAGTTTGTTAGATCTATGTACAGCTAATATTCAAAAATTACTTACATTTTTCTTAGCGAGAAACTTGATAAACACTTTTGCAAGAAATGCGCTCTCAGGTGACAAGTTCTCCCAAAATTGCTCTGGACAACAGGATAAGCGAAAGGACACAAAGAACGAATACGCTACCATCAAATTTCACAGTGTTGATAATCTCCATTCTTGTAAGGAAAAATGCAGTAAGGATATCTTCCGCTGCGTCACCTTCGAGGACATCCATGCGTTCCAAGAACTAAAGTGTCCTGTCATTCCCATGTGCTGATCTCGGATAGGAATATTACCTCCAGTAAATTGTTATCGGCATGTCTTATCCATAGCGTGGCAATCATCTTACTTGCTGCTCGCCGCACCAGTGGGTCTCTATGAAATAGACTTAGCCATTTTATTGTTGCTATTTACTGCTATTACCTATCATTTAGACCCCATTTTAACAGCTTATGACGATCTGATACACTTAAAAGCGTAAAATCACTGATTTCGGCCATAGGTTTCAGAAACACAACCCTGCGGTTGATCGCATCCACATCTCTTGCTCGCTCTATAATGTAAGGAATCGTCTCTTGTGTTGCTTCCAGATTGAAAAGAATGACTCGTCGTACTTCACTGTCCTCTTTCATTAATATTCCCTACTTTTGTTTGTTCTAACTATGTATTCAGATAACGTACGCGCTGTCATCGTATTGCAAACGCCAAAGTAGTTTCTGTGTGATTGTCTTTCCATCCTTTTCATCCACTTCAGTATCCGCTCCATGCAATCTCGTCAATGCTGTTGCTGCTTGGATACGAACAGGAGGTTCTTTGTCTCTGATCCGCTCAAACAAAGCTTGTTTCAAATCTTGATACAGATCCTCGCTGTAAAAGGTACCATGTCAGATGCAAAAATTACAGTTGTTTTCAGAAAACTTTTTGCTTGCTGGCCGCTTACTCGATTTCTCCAAGGGAGTTAATACTGAGGGCGATAATTTGACAGCAGCGAAATCTGACTGATTTGCTTTTAGCCACCAAACCTTTCAACAAGTGGCGCATTAAAAATTCTACAAATCGCGATGAAAGGGTCTCTTCCAGATCTTCCTCCATATTCTCCGACTTTTCCTCTTCGTCTTCGTCTTTCGAATCTTCCGAACAGAATTAGCAAGTCGAGAGGGTGATTGAAAGAAAAAGTACCTAGTTGCTGCGTATACTGCATGAAGCTAGCCACAAATCGTATAATTCGATCGGCATGCGGTTCTCGTTTTCGGATCTGCAGAATTCTATTAAGATTACGAATAACCTCTGTGATGAACGCTTTTTCTCCGTCAATATCGATGTTGTGAGGTGTGCCCTCTATTATAGGTTCATTGAGACAGCATTGTTCCTGGATTTTCCTCAGGGCAATGGCGTGTTTTCTTTGATTCGCGTTGGGTTTTTGTGCATCGTTAAAGATCAGTGGTAATGTAGTAGATAAAGAAGCGATCGCCGCTGTTTTTCGAGACGTATTAGTTGACATGAGTGCTCGGTCGCGAACTGCTACGAATCAGAAGAAATTGAGGATGCTCAAAAGATTGAGCCAATGAAATGCCATTGTAGCCTGAAGTGGCGACTTTGAGTCTGGCTTCAAATTGCCACAAAGCGGCTAGATATGGATGGAACGGTGCAAGCAAAGAATACGATCTACCTCTTATTATTTGAAGTTTACTCTGGGTCAATTATACAGAGTTAATCAAACTTTTTTGTGGTATGTAGACGCGCAAATAGGAGGAAGATAATGAGATCCATTGAAGAAGAAGGGGAGATAATACACTTTATACTGCTTACAGTTTGTTGAAGGATTACCCTACGAAATATGACCGTTGCGATTCTGGGGTGAATGGGTAATTTTTATTTGCTGCATCATTTAGTTTGCTCTCGGTTTTAACCTGCAGAAGTAAGGATTGTGTTTCCTCACCAATAATTGTTGGTTATGACATCTATATACGCGACAAAACATGCACACGAGAAAAAGTTTGCCTACGAAGCATGTGTGTCTTGTCGCAGTCTCTAGAGACTACAGCTGGATATAACAGACGGGATGGGAATCGTAATGACACATTCTATGGATATGCCACTAGCTATACGGTGGCGCATCCATAATCATTCCGTCATTTATCCATATCATACCATGACCTGCTAATAGAAAACTCTGCAATCTACAGTGAAGGTCATGGAAATTACTATCCGAATGAAGGCGAAATAGAAGAGAAGCGTGTCTCCAGTTACGGAAATTAGCCCATTTCCAATCGGGTCTTATGATCTACAGGAAACAGTTAGCAAGGATGGTACGAGAGGATTTGATGCCGGATGCGGAAAAACTTTTCTACAGGCTTTGAGAGGCTATTGACTCTAAACTTGCCTTAAGAGATTTTCCTTCTTTAAGTAATAAAAAGATTGCATAACATGTACAAGAACGAGCTATTCCCGGCAGGATTTGCTAGATATTCTTCTCATACCGCGCACACACGGCGACGACACATCTAGTTTTTCCGTCTTGGACCCTTGATCTTCCATTTTTCCCAAAAATGGTAATTTATCCGAAAGAAATCCCGTACGGTGTCACACTTGGTGCCGGTTCGGCACTGACACCGATATCTTCAACGTAGACGACCACTGCTATGATAATTTGGGATAAAGTCCAACAGTGGGTTAAACAATTACTTGTTTTCACTTGTAATCCATTTGATTTAATGAACTAGTTAACGAAGAGAAGATGACCTTAAATGGAAAACAACAATCCGTAGGCTTTGAATTTCAGATCTGTACAAGAGACGCCACCTACTCGGGTCGCCGAGCGCTCAGTCCTGAAGTTAAAAATTGCTACTTTCTAAGCCCATCGCATTCCGATTTTGTATGATGGTCGGATCAAATTAAAGTGTCATTACAAATGTATATAAATACCGCGGGAGACCACTACTTCCGTGTCCATAACAACCGTTTACTCATTATGCTATCTGCACAACCTCAACTAAGAATTGCCATTGTCGGTGCTGGTCTTGCAGGTCTTAGTCTTGCCAGAACCCTTCAACAAAATGATATTTCTTGTACGGTGTATGAGCTTGACTCGTCTCCCGATAGCCGATCGCAAGGCGGAAGTCTTGATCTACATACCGAAACAGGGCAACTTGCTCTTCGAAACAATGACTTATGGAATACAATTCTGTCTCACATGCGCTATGAAGGACAAGACCTACGTATATTGGATAAAACCGGTAAAGTTTTGTATGATGAGATCGTTGGACCTGAACGAGACGAACGACCTGAAGTTGATCGAGGTATTTTACGCCAAACATACATTGATTCCTTGAAAGAAGGAACCATCCACTGGGGAACCCGGATTAAAGAAATTATTTCCGAAAATGACAAGGAGGACACAACAGGTCCGCAGCAACGAAGTTGTTTCAAGCTTGTCTTTGCCCATGGTGAAGAGGAAACGTTCGATGTTGTTGTTGGAGCAGATGGAGCTTGGTCTCGTATCCGTGCTTTTGTTTCGGATATCAAACCGACGTATACTGGTATTACTTTCTTCGAAACTGCTTTGCTCAACGCAGATCAAGAATTTCCAGAAGAGTCCAAACTGGTAGGACGCGGAACTGCAAGCATCCTATCCGACAAGAAAGGGTTATTGCTTCAACGCAATGGTGACGGCTCTGTTCGCAATTACATCGCTCTCCGCATCCCAGAAGATCATTACTCGCCAAAGCAAGTGTCCGATGAATCTTTTGTCCGGCAGCGTCTATTTGAACAATTCAGTGACTGGTCCGATGATCTCAAGACTATAGTAACAAAGGGCCAAGGTTTGATTCACCGCAAGATCAATACCCTTCCACCTGATCATCGTTGGACTTCTCGGCCCGGTGTAACCCTTATTGGTGACGCAGCCCATCTCATGTCCCCTTTTGCTGGTGAAGGCGCAAACTTGGCTATGATCGACGGCGTTAATCTAGGCCATGCTATTGTCAAGGTGGTGAAACAAGGGGCTGATCTGGCTATAGTTCAAGAGGAGTTTGAAAAATCTATGATGGCAAGATCTCAGCGAGCATCTGAAATGAGCGCCAGGAATTTGGAGATGTTCTTTAGTGACGATGCAGCTTACAAAGTAACAGCTTTTTTTGAACGACACGTGAACAGCGAAGCATGATATTGGAATTGCAATTGCATGGTTTATCCCGTACTGAAAAATGGAATGATTATCTTTAATAAAGCATAGCGAATCATCCTCTTCTAAGAATTGTTGTCACATAGAGTTTGGCATCACTGCCATTAAACAACCTAATTTTAGCGTCTTTCTCTTTACTTTTGACATTTTTATAACTAACAAATCTAAATGCAATTCAATCTGTTCAATCCAGAGCCCTTTTCGCTCGCCCACCACGCAGTGTCTGATTGGGCGTCATCTTCATCTACAATATCATTTTCATTTCTTCAAAGAACAAATCACTTTTCTTTTCCCAGGTGCGTCATACCATCAAATACAGGATGTTGTGTTGGAAAGCAGCGAACAAGCGAAAAAATATCTCTCGTGTATCGCTCCCCATGTCATCTGCTTTTCGCTTCTTGACGGCAGGGACTAATGGAGCATGAAGTTTCGGTTCTGTCATCTTGCTTTGAAGATTGTACTACCTAATTAGTTCCGATTACATGGCAGTTGATTTCTTATCCCAAATGATTGCCTTAATAAAAGAACTATATAACAATAAGCCAAAACTATCCTACTTTTATTTCCATTACAAGATCTGTCACCACGACACAGGAAATGTGAAAGGACGACAAACCGGGCTTAAATAAGAGTATCTCCCCAGATCAAAAACTTGGCGACATCTGTTGTTCTTGTAGGACATCCCATTCCCAAACATGCGCGATGCTTATTGGACACAAATTTCTTTTTTTGGAAACGTGCAACAGAGTGTCTGAAGGGCCGCAGTTGCTATGACAGTAACAGGCTCATATATGGTAAATCCCATCTAAGTCCGTGTATTCCGAAGTGGAGGCAAAGTACTTCACAGCCACAATGTAACATAACACGGTGCGACTTGTTAAATTTCAAAACAGCGCATAAAGACGTTCGGCTTGGTGCATTTTGTATCTTTTGTTTTACTGCCCTGTGAGAATGCTAGTTCCTCAATGGGTGGCTTCTGCTTTATACGTGATTATACAAACCTCTGCGCGTGCCGCTCTCTTTGCGCTCTGGTCGATGCTTGCTTTTCGCATGGATCAAGTATCCTTAGTTTATTGGCTGGGTCAACGTGATATGGTAGACAAATTGACAGCAATGTTTCGTCCTGTTGCTGCTATTGGCCGCCAAAAAATCAGCTACGTCCCTCTCTTATTGCTGGTTGTCGCTGCGGACTTCGCCTTAGGCATATTGAACCCGATACTTGCTCATGTCTATAACCCCACCACAGTTTTCCAAGCTTCGGAAAAGCCCATCAGCACCCTGACCAACGTCGCGCTAAAGCAAGCCCCGTCTTACCACGAGCTTGGTGCTAACGGGGAAAATCCCGTAAACGGTTTGGAAGTGATGAGAAATTATACATGTCATACACTACAAGATTGTACGCTTACGAAAAATGCTGCTGGGTTGTATATTTCTTACCCAGAAACATTGGACGAATTACCATTCAACACTAGCCAGTTAGTTGCGCCGTATTCAGTCGACAATATAGTATATCCTTCCTTTACTCGTCAATGGGGCAACATCAAAGTGCAACCTTTGGGAGAAGGTGGACAATATTTATTATCTTCCGTGTTTGACGAATTCTCACACCACACCCTGTGGGAGAGAATGAGCAGTGATCGACGAGTATGGGAGAAAATCGTACTGAAGGAACGAGGTTCAGAAAATCCAACAGAGGATATTAATAATATATTGATCGATATCCGAAATGGCGGTATTAACCGACACCACGATAAGCCTTATCGATTGCGTCCTGCTCTCTACAATGAAGAAATTAGTGGAATGCCAATTTCATACATGCTATCGCCAGCATGGAGTAATGACCCGAATTGGAATCATTCAGCGATAGCCACTGTCTTGTTTCAGGCCGATGATACTCCCCAAAACTTTACTTTCTTAATCGAAATCGAAATCAAGCAGAGTAGCGTTTATACAGTAGATTCTTTCGAGGAAATAGACTACAATATCTTGGAAAGCTACTATCCGGTTCATCTGAATCGTACAGTTACCTCGGGCCAGTTTAAGGAAACTTGCTACAAGATATCGAACGGATCTGTCACGGTGAATAACACAGTATCATACATGCGAATGTTTTCCGACGTTGATTCCTTTGGAATAGCTATGGCACAGTTGATTCAATATCCCACGACAAGAACTCAGGTGGGAACCAGTCTTACCACGCTTGAGGCCGTCGGTCGAGTTCGGGCTTTCAAACGACCAGAAAGCTGTAAACCACAGAATGTGGACGTCGAGTTGAACGAGCCTTACTTCAACTTTATCGCTGCTGCCAACGGATCTGATCCTAAGGCTTGTGCTAGATATCATACATTAGCATTTGATACCGTCACAAAAAGCCGTACCTGGTTATCAAGACAAATACCCATCTTAAAGGAACCTTATAGCATGCAGCTACAACCGTTTGCTTCGCTTTTTGGGAACACATCTGATATACCAGGCTTGCTTGCTTCATTTGCTACAAACACGTTTCTTGAGGGCGCTGTCAGTCTCCAAGGCCACCGTATTGTACAAGTAACAGGTGTAATATTTGATATCGGCTTCTGGGGAGGACTCGGCACTCTTGTGGGTCTCTCACTGGTGATCGTGCTTGTATCGTGGTTCTTTACGACACCGTACTATCGATATTCCCTTTACAAAGCTCTTCGACTGACAGTTGCCGGGGATGATACAGCCAAAGCAGAAATAGGGCTGCGTGTCGATAGAAAGAACGGCAACTCTACATGTTTGACTATGGATGGCATGGATATCACCTGTGTGGATGCATCATCTGAATACGCGAACGATGATAATGACAGTGTAACATTGGTAAAAGAGGGCTATACTCCCGTCGAAAAAATGTAAAGAAAAGCCAGAAATTCTATACGATTATTATTATTGTTGTTATTACTGTAGTTGTAGTTCTCAGACAAACTAATAGGGTAAAAGTACAGTAACTGATCGTTCCACTAAAAATGTCATGACATGCTGTTTAACGATAGTATATTAATTTACCTAATTTACCTAAGATCACTTCCTTTACGCTGTTTAAAAGCTTATACTGTAGATGCGTTAAAGAGAGAATTAAGATGGGTTATAATACACCACATATGGAAAGTATTTGCCAAGGGATCATGACAGATTCTCACAGTAACAACATAGCACGACATTAGAAGCGTAAATTTAAACTGAGTACATCTGTTAAAGGGTTATACCTATAACAAGAATGAAACAGAACAGTCTCCATTTCCTTTCTTGCAGTCCGTTAAACAATCAGAGACAGACCCTCTACAAAGGTTGCCATCACATAACAACGTCGACAGCCGCAGTCAAATTATCACAAAAGGATACTGATTAGTACTGAAGTTGGAAATCCATTTCAAAGGTGCAATCTCACGAGAACATGTACTGCCGCAGTAATCAATTGCTATCATAACGCTGTTAACGCAGCTATGGCGTTAAAAGGTTCCTATTTTGTTGAATTGAGAGCAAAAAAATGGATCTTACGATAACTCCACTGGAAAGCTATATAAGCAGAAAGTATTAAAGCATGAAAAGAGCATTATCCTTTTATTATGTTTCTTTTACCTAGCACTATGCAATATCTATTGGCCGAAAGCTGAGTCAATTATCAATGTCAACCCCCTCAATTGACTAGTATATGTAATATGTCCTTTTCTGCATTATATCTGATTATCCCTAGGACATCTTGTCTACCGTGGTTTAGCAATGAAGGATACTGAATCAGATGCTCGACCTCTGAGACGGAAATCCAATAAGTCAATTGAAGCAAACCTTGGTGACAGTTTTGTCACCTGACTTACAAAAGAAGAAGTAAACGTCTACAACCAATTGGATCTTTCTGAGAACGTTGGGCAATCTGGTAAGAAGTTGAAGGTGTTCGCAAGATCGTTGCAACTACTTTAGTCCTTTTGGTAGACCTTGTTCCCATTCGTTTGCTACTATTGATGGAACTACTGGGAACGTGATCAGACATCTTTCCAAACATAAAATCACATGAATTCTCCTCCTGCTGGTTTTGGTTCTATTTCTCCTTCCTATGGACCCCTCAACCTGCTACTTTGCAAATGCTGATAGAACGGTGTGAAAATAGTTTCTAGCAAAGAAAACTTTCGACAAATTCTTGTTGCTGACATGATATCTACCGCCTCTCAATATACGTTGGTATCCCGTCAGCGTTACAAGAATCCCTTCATCTTGCTCATAACGTTTCTGATGTGATCAGCTTTAACTTCCCGGTGTACCACCACCAAAGGCGGCCACAAAGATACCTATGAACAGTAAAGCAATAAATAACCAATCTTCTGAAGGATTAGACTAACATGTCACAAGTAGCTGATGGTTGCACGAGTCATCTTAGAGGTGCATTCCTTGGAATAACAGCACATTGGATTTATCTTAACCGGAAGCAACAATCCATGGTTATTGTATTTGAACCTCTCAACGGCCTTCATTCTGGATCAAACATGGCTCAGACAATCATTATGCTGTTGGGTAAATCCATCTTAACTCAAAACCGTTTTTCATTGCAACTGACAATGCATCCAATATAATCGCAATGGCGAGAGAATTGAAAACATTGGTTGTAAGTGGCACCTTCAAGGTGGATGAAAATCGCATCTCTTGTATTAGACATATTATCAATTTGGCAGCGCAATCAGCTATCAAAGATGGATTGCTAGCAGAGGTCGATAATGATTTGGATGGTGATCAAACTAATGGTGGAAATGAGGATACTATTAGCAATTCTATCGGTAAGTATTACTGTTACAAAAAGACATACCAATTGTAACTGAACTTATATTTTAGGTAAGGTTATACGACGTTTTCCACGTGGTATTATCAAGATAGATCTTTGACACAAGGAAGAGATATGTATCAACGATATTGTACTGCCAGAAGTCTACCAAGCAAAGAATTAATCATGGATGTCAAGACACGCTGGAGCTCTACTTTATGATGCTCCAAAGAGCGCACGAGCAGCAAAAAGCATACAATATACTTGGTAAACCCCAAGTAAACGATCCCGGATGTTCGTCAAAGGCCTGCACACCGCGGTCGCTGAGATAATCCGTGACACCGAATTGACTTTTTCAGGACATGCCTATCAACGAGTAACAACGCCGCTTCGTTGAATGGACACGCCAACATGAATACGACACAGGTCATCGTACTTACTAGCAAATTGTGAACTTCGTTATCACATGCAACTGTCCCCAAGTAAATACCTCAAGGCTAGTGCCGCCAACCTTGATATGTTTTACTGTGATAGTCAAGTACTGTAGGAAAATCCAACTTCTATTTCTTTCTTCCAGTCTATTCGTGCACAAGCAATCGGACCGGCACATCGTTCCTGGAACTCTCGATCCACTTTCGACTTTATCTATTGCCT
Organism: Apophysomyces trapeziformis B9324; assembly: GCA_000696975.1. Lineage (NCBI taxonomy): Eukaryota > Fungi > Mucoromycota > Mucoromycetes > Mucorales > Mucoraceae > Apophysomyces > Apophysomyces trapeziformis. Next base: position 27,079 of record JNDP01001340.1, read on the forward strand.
GTCGCCAGAAATGGCCAACAATTGCACTGATTTTACAGCCCATCTATTCTCTGGTTTTGTCTGTGCGTGATACATGGATGTCTTTGCGTTCGTTAAGGACAATTGATCGGTTTGATCCGAGCTGTCTTTTGGATTGACAGATTCAAAAAATAATGCGAACTATCACAAACATGAACTGCCTCCTCTCTCCGTTCTCCAAAAAAAAATTAAAAAGCATTCTTTCGTTTGTCTTTTCTTTTCTTTATTTGCACCAATACTAATAATATATGCTCTGTAATATATGTAAATATTTCTCCGAATAAAGAAAAGAAGCTGACACATTAATGTCTTTGCTGGTTCGGATAATTGCTTGAATCCGACGGGCTTAAAGGATACCTCGGATAAACCAATCTACAAAGAGTATTGTACCTGTAACGAAACTGGTTTTTCGATCATGTGGAAGGGTACAAAGAAGAAGAGGTGGCCGTAGGGACAAAAAGTTCAGAAACACGACGATTAATACTTACTAACTTCTATATTGACTAGACTTTTCCAGCTATTGCTCCTGCTGCTGACTTTTGCTCGTTTCAAAATTGAAAGAATAGTACAATAGTAAGTATTTCGCCGGTTTACTCCATAGCAACGGCTCTTGATCCACGCGCAAAGAATCAGCGAGTGGTGAACAGAACGGACCGAACAATCAAAGCACGCCGTGCAAGCGGCTTGCCAACATGCTTTCGTCCGGAGCTTAACATGCCGTCAACCGACATGCTGCAAGAAAGGGAATAACTACGGATATTCTGATCCCGCCAAATCTAACCGCTCTGCAAAATAAAGATGGAGATAAGTTAAGAAGCATACTATAAGTTAAGCTAACAATATAACATTCGAAAAGCTCGTATGAAAATATTTACGCTGAAAAGGACCTAGATCAAAGCTTTGATCCTGTTATTGCTGTTAACTAGCTAAATGTATTTCTGTATTATACAAAATATTTAAATAGATATTATTGGCTTGATATTATATCACATGCCTGAGAATTCGCAATAAGCACCACCCTCTCTTATTCTTAGCTAATGCCAGATGATCTCATATTCATTCATTTGAAAAGCTTATCATAACAGATATTTATTATATAGATAGATCTTTTTAGGAGACATACCACTTCGGGACATTCCAGTCTATAACACTCCGCTAATTCCGTACTACATCCATTTGTTTATGGCAAATTATCTTGATCGTTGCCTTGAAAAGCGCTCAGATGGGGGAGGACCGGATCGTTCTGTTGGACTCTCCGTAGCGATTTCCGGCAAAAAAAAAAAAAAAAGATTCAGCCGATTGAACTGAACACGCTCAGCGATCAGTACCATTAGAGCCGTGCTTCTCATGAGCAAAGTTTTTCGTATCGTTTAAACGCGATCATTTGTCGCAGGAATCGCTCCAGCAATAGTTATTGGTTGACTCCTGTAAAAGAACAAGATTTTACAGTCCAAAAATTATGTCTCCTTTGCTTTTATCCTTCTTTGACACCATTCTCTAACGCTTTGGTTTAACCCTTTCACGGAAAAATAAATAACACTTCTTCTACTTCAACCGTTGTTCAACAGCTCCCGTCATATCATTATACACCATTACCACATTGGTTCCCAAAAAGTTTTTTTCCTTGATTATACATACAATATTTTTGCAAGGTTGCCAATAGACTATTGCTGCGTTTTAGAATAGAGTTATTATTTTGCAGATCTTACAACGCTTAAACATACTATATGCTTTGGATATTATTGGATGATGCGTATCCGACCTGTCAACCTAGTAGAGGTAAGCTGGTCGGACACGGCTAATCCGTCTATAACCACATCGGATACGGGTCATCTGTCTATAAACGGAGCGATCCGGCTCAACCTTCAACCCGAGCAGTGAAATATCTCGAGCCCTGTGAAAAACGATTTGAATCACCGCGGAAAAATATAGGGATCAATCGTGTGTATAAAAGTAAAGATCTTCACCATGCATCGAACACTCGAGGTTCCTACCAGAAACACAAACACAATCTGTCTACTACTTTTTCTGTAACTTTTTGCTATGCCTTCTACAAACTCTCCCCTGAAAATCGCTATTGTTGGTGCCGGTATGGCTGGGCTCGCCGTTGCTAGAACACTTCAACAGAATGGCATACCATGCACGGTTTATGACTTGGATATCTCTTCTACCAGCCGAGATCAAGGAGGAAGTCTCGATCTGCATGTCGAATCAGGACAACTTGCTATGCGTACCAATGGCTTATGGGATGAAATTCAGCGCTATATGCGTTATGAGGGACAGGATACTCGGCTTTTAGACAAGACCGGCAAAGCATGGATCGACAAGGTCGCTGAAGAAGGCGAAGCTCGTCGCCCAGAGGTAGATCGAGGACCTCTCCGTCAAGTTTACATTGATTCGCTTGAAGAAGGAACAATACGCTGGGGAACGCGCATCACAAAGGTGACATCAGTGACAGCTCAAGATGGTGACGAGCAGATCAAGTATCCACGTTATACACTTCATTTTGGTGACGGCACAGAGGAAACATTCGACTTTGTTGTTGGTGCGGACGGTGCCTGGTCCCGTGTCCGTGCATTGTTATCAGATGCAAAGCCTATTTACAGTGGCGTAACGTTCCACGAGATGCGATTACCAAATGCGGACGAAGACCATCCCAATGAATCGAAGCTAGTAGGACGTGGAAGCCTCTATACCCTATCCGACAATAAAGCTATATTGGGTCAACGCAACGGTAACGCTTTTGTTCGCATCTATGCTGTCCTTCGAGTTCCCGAAAGTGGTTTGCCAGAAGAAGTTATCCGAGATGAGTCCAGTGCCAGAGCCTATATTCTGAAACAGTACGAAGATTGGTCTGAAGGTCTCCGAAATTTGATTCGCAACAGCCAAGGTTTCATTCCTCGACCGATCTTTGCTCTCCCCGTCGAACATCGCTGGGTTTCCCGTCCAGGTATCACCGTGATTGGCGATGCCGCTCATGTAATGTCTCCGTTTGCTGGTGAGGGAGCAAACCTTGCTATGATTGATGGTGTCGATCTTGGATTAACCCTGGTCAAAGTGGTTAAGGAGGGCGAAGATTTGGCAATTGCGCAGCAGAACTTTGAACAAGCGATGATGACACGATCCAAGGTTGCAGCGCAAGCGAGTGCCACGAACCTTGAATTATTTTTCTCGAAGGATGCCCCACAGAGCGCTATTGGTGTTTTTCAACACATGTTTCTTAAGAAAATGAACTAGATTACGCTTCTTATAATGTATTCATGATATAATAAGAATGATCAATAAAATCTGATGTTTACCAAAAAACTTTCATGGATTGCAATTTCCAATTGTACAACAAGGCTAAGAAGAGCAGGGACATGTGATGGAAATGATGTTGCCATAGAAAGGGAAACAACAAAGGAGGACAGCCCATTTAAAAAGACAATGTCAGAACACTATTGTAAAGGCGTGGGTTGTTTAAGTCATAGAAAGGGTTGTTGTGCAGTAAAGCGAATAAAGAAGCCCTTGGTCTTTTTGCACAGGTGCGATTCAGATGTCTATCTCCGTTAATCACATAAACCATAAGTAGATTGTGATGTTGCAAAAGAGGTAAAAGCAAAAAACTAGATATGAATAACGTTCCAAGTGTTTCTAAGTAAAAACGGAAAATAGCAAATAGGAAATATTTCGTTAGTCAATTAGGTTAAGGTATATACCTGAGATTCTCTACATTGTCAAAGTGGTTCGTTGAGATGGTTCGTGAATTAAAGCAAAGAAAAAGGGTGAGATCTTTCCATACATTGTAAAAAAGAGTCAAAGTAAATTTTTGGTTAACGATGGTAGGCTCATGACCAACGCAGACGCAGATGTAGACATAAGCAATATGGGATAAATTCTCATGGTTTGCTGCACAGGGGTTGTAATTGTCGCAGCCACATAAAAGTCGCATTTCATCATACTTTTTATTGAATATATTTTACGCTACTCTAAATAAATTTTGCGTTCAATGAAGGACCAATTTCGCGCTCAAAAATAATACAATATGAGTTATTTGTAAATGAGATATACGGGACGTGTATTTTGCTTAGATGAACTTGATCCTCCAGTGACGCAAAATCTATTCGCTTAGCATAAAATATTATTCATGGTTAATAAATGGAAAGATATGCTGGATGTCTTTTTACTTACCCCCGAAGGGTAATCTTACCCAAAGGCAGGGGCCAGCCCCCGCACCTGTGTCGGTGGAGGCGGCGAAAAAGTCATTGGAATCGTTGAGTGGCCGGTGGTTTGAATGCATTGCAGAGGAGTTGAAGCGATGCAACGCCTGGCGAGGGCTTAGAAGCAGAAGATAATGAATAACACTACATAAACAGACAGCATTTCTTTTCACTTACCGAGTGGAGTGCAGGGAGATTACTCACACAACCAAAGTGGTTCAGAACAGAGGTCATGCAGGCTAAAGGAAACAAAAGAGAGACATCAGTCATCCTGTACATATAATGAATGCGAATTGCACACTGGGAGATGTTTTTGGAGAACAGAGCCAAAGAAACGAAAAGGGGTCGCCTCCTTCGCTTTATATGTTCGGGTCACTGAAACCAAAAAATGACAGCCATTGATAGGAAATAGATGGATGTGTTAGCAATGACAACACTCTCACACAGATAAGGCAACAATTTTCCCTCAGTCAATGAACTCGGTCTAATGGAAAGTCTACAACAGAATGGAAACATGTGCAGAGTAAATGTCCTCGCCCTATCTCAGTGGTGCTATCGTATCCATTTCCCTCATTTATGGAACCAAGTGGCATAAAGCTCCAGGCAATTGGTGTAACACATTGCCAGTGCGTAGTTCATGCGAAGGGATGGTATAAATATTCTTATCGACTGAACCGATCCTATTCAGCCAACCCCTTGCAAGGCATATCCATATACTATGCTTTCTTTTGCAGTTCGCTGGCTATCCATCTCTTTCTATTGCAAATGATGATTGTCAAACATGAATAGGGGGCGAAGATTTACTTAAAGAGACAGTTGGTTCCAGAGATAGACCTGCTTCACATAGGGCACGTGAGTTTCTATTCGGAATATGCTCCTCAGCTTCTTAATGGTAAACGGTGCGCACCAGAAGTCAATGTGTTCTTATAAACGTGAATTGTCCATTAATTCAATCCATTTCCTAGTTTGAGAGGTAGAAATCATTGCTTTTAATACCTAAAATAACGTGATACCAGTAACATCAAGCTAGTACCTTGCTCTTTTAGTACATAACCTTCCGTTAAGCTTCATCTTCGTTGCAATTATCGGGTATTTACCCGATTTCAACCAATCGGTGGCGGTTACCGAATACGAACATGCATTGATGGCGGCAATTAAAAAGTTGGAACCCATCATTCTTGCAAAACAACCAATAGGTCCGATTTGTAAGTAGTTTAAAGCAGTAAAAGTGGTAAGATATATGTAGATGGAAACGGACTGCTGTCAATGACTGCATCAGTATGTGTTACGAATGTCTGAAGTTGATCGACTTCCAACGATATCAGTGCAGTGTAAATAAAACTTTATTGATGTCATTTACAGCAGAAAGAGGTTTAAGACAAGAAGTAAAAATTCCACTCACTTGAACTGCTGTCCTCTCCTATGTCTTTCGTACTTCTTCTCTTGCAGCGATTACAGTGCCCAAATTGCGCCAAAGACAAAGAAATTTCAAGCTAACTTTGAGAACGTACATATCCCCACGTTTCAAAGTTCCAATGTTCCCAAGAAAAGAAAAGCTGAAACTTTTCTTCAGTCCAAAGAAGAATTGCTTAGTTATCTTAACCAAGCACTTGACTCTCCTTATGAGAGAAATGATCAAAAGATATTAACGAACAACGAATCGGATAATGGAAATAAGCAATATCCGGACAGAACTGGCAGTTTTAACAAGAAATCTTAATAAGCACACTTTGATGAAACAGTAGAGTTTTATAACAGCAGAGAAGATAATTATAGAAAACACAGGCAACAACGCTGAAACAAAATTTTCGAACATGCACTGTTCCCATTAACAGAATTCTTCGGAAAGGTTTGCTCAAAAGGCACCAAGAAGTACTCATTGTTGAAAGCTCTGCCGCTGCCATGACTTGCACCGGCCATATAACAGAAATCTCAGCCATTGTTCGCGTAGACATGCTGGAATATGCTGCTCACGGGCTCCATATTGTGGACGGTAAGTAATTATGCTACCACCAAAACCATTTTCTAATTTCTTGATGGCAACAGAGCCGCAAGTTAACAAAGAACTATCGATATTTGCAGTAGCAGAATTGCTACCAGGCAGCGGTCATTCGCAACGTTTTTCTCGGGGACATGGATGGATATATTCAAGTGGTGCCGTTGCCACAGAAGCTGAAGGTCATGGTTACGAAAAAGGCTGTTCCTGATGATAAGAGGAAGCTTTAACGTATTAACATGTCCAGTTTATCGGTGCGAAATACCTGACCGCTGCATGTAAGCAAAACACCAGACAGCATACGCTATGACAAGAAGTTCATGTCTAAGAGTTGGGAGAATTTCCGAAGACATAGAGAGGTGTATCGTTGACCATTTCTATTGCTGTTCAAGGATTTGCAAGCAATGTCCAAAATTCTATGGGGAAGTACTATTTTCCAGACGTCTCTTAAGTAACTTGCTACAGGTGCTATTCTCAGTCCATTTTAGCATCAGTGAGATAGCAAAGACAAATAAAACAATTGAACGAATGATAGCGGAAAGAGGAAAGTAAAGCAGGGACACGTTAAAGACTGGAAAAAAAGGTTGAGCTATTACATGTGATATCCGGTGTGATTGGGTAGAGCTGACAGGTACAGCGAGATTGTATTCCGGTCTTTATTGGAGAAAGGAGTGTGAAAAAAACTAATACAAAAACCACTTTAATCTTTTATACACTCGACATAATTATGGATCTGTCAATTAGTATTGTTTCAGTATAGTGCTATCTCCGCTTATTGAGTGAGAAGTGAATTCATAGTCCGATAGAAGAACGTTTATGTAGTAGAAAGAACTGACGGATACGACATTACAAACATGCACTCCCGAAAGAAAGGAAAAGAATGACAAAGTGCAGACAACGGCTTGGTAAAGCCTATAGTTTCTGCTGCCCTGTAAGTTGTTTATCATAGAAAACAAGTGTGAGTTTGTTAGCAAACCCAGCAAGCTCCTTTACATGACAACGGATCAGATCAATCCTCTCTTGGCGAACAGCGGAGTTTTTATGACGCAAAAAGCTGCGACGTCTACCTTTTGTCTTTCTGATGACGAGCTATTTGAAAAGGATGCTATGCAAATCGTACGCGAATTCCATGTGATAAGTGATATGATCACAGCGTTGTTATGACGGTTATATCATAAAGGAGACAAAAGTTTCCCACGGTATCGATCGGTTTTGTCGATGAATCAGTGGAATAGGCGGACAATGGTAATGGCAATGTGACGCTGGTAAAGGAAGGCTATAGTACCATTGGAAAATGTGAAGAAAGTTAAAAAACATTGTATGATTATTAGTATTATCATTATTATGTAATTGTAATTGTAATTGTAATTGTAGTTGTAGTTGTAGTTGTAGTTGTTAGACAAACTAATAGGGTAAAAGTACAGTAGCTGGTCGTTCAACCAAAAAATGTGATATGTGTCAACAGGGAGATATACTATGTTACCTAAAAGTCCTTCTTTTACGTTGTTTAAAGGCTTAGAAAAGTGTTAAAGAGAGTGTTAAAATGGGTTACTATAGACCATATATGGAAATGTACTTTGTCTTACGCAGCAGGAATATCCGCCGTGGGACTGCTTGATGAGCACCGAAAGTGCGCACTCTGCTTTACGGATGATAAAACCTTGTAACGTCGGAGTACCTTAAACTTCAACCATCCGTACTCGGAGGTTGTTATGATTCATATTCCCTACCGTGATCCCCGAGTGCTCGCTATTGAGAAAATCATGTATCAAGGATATGTCGGATCAAAACATTGCCTTTCTCCAGGTATCAGACAACGGAAAGAAAGCAAGACCTCTTACGGAACTGCGCTTACTCAAAGGATCGCGACGTTGAACTATCTGATATCTATAGCACTAATAAATCTTTAACAAGTGCATATAGTTGACTGTGCTTTGTCCTGCTTGACCAAGGATTTAAATCACCGCGGAAAAATAGGGATCACTCGTATATATATAAGTAACCGGCTTCGCCATGCATTGACTTTGTAAAGTTCCTAACAGATACACTCACACACACACACACAAAATCTCTCTTTCTCTCTCTCGCTATCTATCACACATTTTTGAATTCTTATTATGCCTTCTACAAACGCTCCCCTGAAAATCGCTATTGTTGGTGCCGGTATGGCTGGGCTCGCTGCTGCTAGAACACTTCAACAGAATGGCATACCATGCACGGTTTATGACTTGGATATCTCTTCTACCAGCCGAGATCAAGGAGGAAGTCTCGATCTGCATGTCGAATCAGGACAACTTGCTATGCGTACCAATGGCTTATGGGATGAAATTCAGCGCTATATGCGTTATGAGGGACAGGATACTCGGATTTTAGACAAGACCGGCAAAGCATGGATCGACAAGGTCACAGAAGCAGGTGAAAGCGATTGCCCAGAGGTAGATCGAGGACCTCTCCGTCAAGTTTACATTGATTCGCTTGAAGAAGGAACAATACGCTGGGGAACGCGCATCACAAAGGTGACATCAGTGACAGCTCAAGATGGTGAAGACGAGCAGATCAAGTATCCACGTTATACACTTCATTTTGGTGACGGCACAGAGGAAACATTCGACTTTGTTGTTGGTGCGGACGGTGCCTGGTCCCGTGTCCGTGCATTGTTATCAGATGCAAAGCCTATTTACAGTGGCGTAACGTTCCACGAGATGCGATTACCAAATGCGGACGAAGACCATCCCAATGAATCGAAGCTAGTAGGACGTGGAAGCCTCTATGCCCTATCCGATAACAAAGCTATAATGGGTCAACGTAACGGTGATGGTTGTGTTCGCTCCTATGCAGTTCTTCGAGTTCCCGAAAGTGGTTTGCCAGAAGAAGTTATCCGAGATGAGTCCACTGCGAGAGCCTATATTCTGAAACAGTACGAAGACTGGTGTGACGACCTCCAAAATTTGATTCGCAACAGCCAAGGTTTCATTCCTCGACCGATCTTTGCTCTCCCCGTCGAACATCGCTGGGTTTCCCGTCCAGGTATCACCGTGATTGGCGATGCCGCTCATGTAATGTCTCCGTTTGCTGGTGAGGGAGCAAACCTTGCTATGATTGATGGTGTCGATCTTGGATTAACCCTGGTCAAAGTGGTTAAGGAGGGCGAAGATTTGGCAATTGCGCAGCAGAAGTTTGAACAAGCAATGATAACGCGATCCAAGGTTGCAGCGGAAGAGAGTGCCAGAAACCTTGAATTATTTATCTCGGAAAATGCCCCAAAAAGCACTATGGTTGTTCTTCAACATATATTTGCTAAAAGAGGAAATTAGATTATGCCTCTTACATATCCTCGTGTGCGATGTTATAATTGATAGAATAAGAATGCTCCATAAAACCTGATGTTTAACAAACGCCTTTCATGGATTGCAATTTGAAATCGTACAACAAGACTAGGAAGAGCAGCAATATGTAATGGAAATGATGTGGTCATAGAACGGGAGAAACAATATAGCAAAGACATCTCATTGTACAGTCAATCTCCTAACGCCATCTGTGCAGCAGAATTCGTATATGGCATTGTCGTTCTTGGGCAATTCTGCTATTGAAGACCTAATATGGCAGGAAAGGAAAACAAAGTTCGAAATACGCCTATACTTGGTTGCAAAAAATCTCCAAAAGGAGGCTATGACTTGATCTCTTCGAGCAGCTAGCTCTTGAAGATCAAAGACATGTTTGGCCGGGAAAACGTTTGGTGAAGGTGTGTCTTCAGGCCTTAGGCGGGAGCTCAAAAAGAATGAAGCGTTCCAGAACTGGAAAAAGTGATTCGTCATCCAGTCCATCTTTGTATACTCAATAGCGAACATAACTCTTGCAGAAGCACAAAGGTTTGAGGTGATGTGTTCTTAGGCTAGTCTATCGGGTTACTAAAAACCGGTTACGCATATTGCTCCACCAAATGTTACTGTGTTAGTAATCGTAGCTATCTACAGTCTAGATGTCAGCCCTTTGTTACCTGTTTTTAATACACCTACATCGGTATCGGGGGAATTTTCCCCGCCCTGATGATTATAAAACTGCTTCCCATAATCTTTGATAGAGTGTTCATCCCATTGAATTGTTACTTCATATGCCGTCCGAACATCCTCATCTGAAAATAGCCATTGTCGGCGCAGGTCTCTCTGGTCTTGCACTTGCTAGAACCCTTCAGCAAAACAATATTCCATGCACTGTGTATGAACTTGACAAAGCTCCTAATAGCAGACCTCAAGGTGGAACTCTGGATCTTCATTCAAAATCAGGCCAGCTAGCTCTGCGTCTCAACGGACTATGGGAGAAGATTGAGCCATATATTCGCTATGAAGGCCAAGATCATCGGATTGCCGACAAGTCAGGAAAGATATGGTTCGAAAAAATTACAAAGCCCGGTGAAGCCAATCGTCCAGAAGTAGATCGTGGCGTGTTAAGACAGGTTTACCTCGACTCCATCGAGCAAGGCTTTATTCGCTGGGGAGTCCAAGTTAAAAGGATTCTATATGAAGAATATAGAAGCCAGAGAAAACAACAATATACACTTGTTTTTAGCAATGGGGAGCAAGAAACGTTCGATATGGTTATTGGTGCTGATGGAGCATGGTCTCGCGTTCGTACCTACTTATCCGATGCAAAACCTGTCTACAGTGGAATCACGCTCATTGAGACTCGTTTACCCAATGTGGATGTCAATTACCCTAAAGAATCGAAGCTAGTAGGCCTTGGAAGCATGTATGCCATGTCCGATAACAAAGCCATGATTGCTCAACGCAACGGCGATGGTAGCATTCGCAATTATGTAAGCCTTCGTATTGCCGAAGACCAACTCCCACAAGACAAGTTTTGCAAAGACTGTACAGCCAAAGACTATCTCGTAGAGCAGTTCGATGATTGGTCCGCAGATCTTAAGGATTTGATACAGAAATGCCAAGACATTGTAGTTCGACCAATCTATGCGCTCCCGGTTAGACATCGTTGGACCACCCGCCTTGGAGTAACCCTTATCGGAGACGCCGCCCATTTAATGTCTCCTTTTGCCGGCGAAGGTGCAAACTTAGCTTTAATTGATGGTGTCGATCTAGGTCAGGCTATTACCAGCATAGGTAAAGATGGCGGTGATCTAGCTGCCGTTCAACATCAGTTTGAAAAGTGGATAATGGAAAGATCTTTTGGAGCTGCTGACTTGAGTGCAACCAACCTCGAGCTTTTCTTCTCTAAGGAGGCTCCTCATAGTGCGCTTCATACTTTTGATGAGATGCTGAATGCAAAGGAAGACTGAATAAGCTTCTCACCTGAAACTGTCTGTAGAACACTCTTATGAACTAATAACCGAGGTTAATCCACGTTTTTTTTTAAAAAAAAAAACTGAGTTCTCAGTACGTATCTTGAAATTGTTGTTCTATACGTCTATCAAGAGATCGTTACCCATTCTGCTGCCATACCTTTACATTTATCAAGGTGAGACAAGCGGTTTTGCATGGAATGTATGTCTCTGACTGATGAACCGAACATAAGAAGGCATATCGGTCGTGCCAGTGGCATAACGTAGTTCTTACAGACACCTATCCTAACGCATGGAAGAACTTGCTGTTAGTTTAATTTTTAGATTATTATCTCTACAGTGAACTTTTATAATTTGCAACACCAACTGCACCTTCTTCTCTAGAATTTATCACCAACGTTGAAGACGGCGTGATACTGCTCTGCCGCAGTTATGGCACTTAGCTAAATCACACACCTATTGCCGGGAAGAATGTTCATTAGATATGGTTCCGCAGAAGATCGAAAAATTGCAAATAGGCAGACAAGTTGGATGAAATAAAGATATCCAAAGGTCTCAAAGGTTTCTATCCGTCCCATTTTCCATTCACATATATCACAAGCATTCAAGCTCCAGTAATTAGTCTAAGATACAAGAAACTGACTAGTTTGTCAGACTATGGAACCTGGCTTGAAATTACAAAGTGGTGTCCCATTTTATTACGTGTCTATTAACAGGTCCTTGTAATTTTCTTAGCAAGATTATCTAAGGTGCACTTTCATGCACGCAAGTACAGCGTCTTATTTTCGTGATGCCTCCAACTCTTGGCTTATCCAGGAACCTTTTTTTAAAGAGTGGATAAGCAATATCATTTACATGTTAAAAATTACCTATTTCTGAGCATAAAAAACGCACCTACGTACCGAAAACGATTTTCGCAGGTTTATCCGGATATTGTTTCCTCATGGTTGATGCCCGAAAAGCTTTTTGCTCATCTTCTTTTCGATAGTGAGGTCAGTGGACTTGATTGTGTTATAAGCAATCGGACATGTATCTCTGTCGTAAATCGACGTGTCAATTTGGCGTCGTAACGACATATTGCCCTGCTATTAGACTTGGATTCGGCTTTACCATAGCCGGCTGTTTTAGTAGGCGTATTGTGCACACGAGCAACTAAATAAAAGGAGTTGAAAACATATAAAGGCTGGGAATCCTGCAAGGTGTTTATTCATCTTCCAATAATTAATTTATTTATCATGAATGTCAAAGACCGACAAACCATGAAAGCTGCTTTGACTCAAATAGCTATATCTGAGTCCGTTATAATACTGGCTTACCTTGTCTCAAGAAAGGATCAGCGTGCACAAGCGCACCAGCTGAGCGGCAGGAACGATATCGCGTGTATTACGCCCGTAACGAGGAGATGGTTTGCGCAAAACGTCTTGTAGAAGCAAGGCAGAAACGTGCATTGAATTGAGAGTAAGGGATACGAAATCGGCGATGTCTGCAGAGAAGTCGAGCAACTTCTGCAGAAATTGTTTGATGAGAAGAAACATATCGTACAGAAGTATCAGCTCTGGCATCAGTGGGGCTACGCCACGCGGGTATTGCAAGAGGCTGGATTATACGTTCTGGAGAATAGGAGACATGATTTTGCGCGAATATTCCGCATGCCTACGGAGATCAGTGCTCTGTATGACATGCAAGCACAGGAGAAACAGATTCTTGTGATTGTGCGTGCTGAAGAGGAAGTACCGAAGCAAACAGTTGCTGGAAAGTCTAATTCTTTTGGTGGTCGCTCTGGATCGTGAAGGGTTTCGTCTTATTGTTGATGACAGGTCTGACGAACAAGACTACTTCGTGCCTCAGACTGATAGCAGTCAATTGCCTTAATAGCTATTGGATTGTATCGCGATCTGTTATATTGCGGTAAGCTATTATTATAAATGAAAGAAGTTCGTTCCTGTATATGTGTATTAAGATAAGTGAAACTGGCGTATACTAGAGTAAAGTACTTCATCGCAGCGTTATACTGCCTCATTTTTGTGAAAAGTAACGACGTGCCTGGTGTGGATTACTGGTGCGAATAGACGGTCCCTTTGCCTTTGCAGGATCCGAAATTTTTAATAGCGTCATCAGTTGCAAGACAACTTCAAAGTCCGTACTGAATGGAGCCCCCCGGCTTTGTCGCGCTGGCAAAAAAAATTTTCGGTGGCGAAAGCGTAGAATACCTTCCCTTCCTTTTCACCTCTCTTTGACGAGAAAGGAACTTTCGCCATGTACCTCAACCGTTTCCTCGTGGCTTCCCGCAACGCCGCCCGCGCCCAGAGAGCCCTTGCTAAGGCTATCAAGCCTGGTAAGAACATGTTTCCGCTTTATTACCTTGTACCTGCAAGCAAAAGAAAAAACATTCAATCACTAACTGTTGATGGTTGTCTATTCCTATAGCTCGTACCTACGCTACCGCTGCCACCGCTGGTCAGATTCGGTATGTACATTCCACACTTTTGCATTCAAACCAAAGCAGAAACAGAATGGCACACCAGTACATTGAAACTAGAACTTATTGTTTTCCATTTCCATTTTGCACAGCTCTGTCATTGGTGCCGTCGTCGACGTTCAGTTCGACCAGGAGAACCTTCCTGCTATTTTGAACGCTTTGGAAGTTCAGGACCACGCTGGTGGTCGTCTTGTTCTCGAAGTCGCCCAGCACTTGGGTGAGAACACTGTCCGTACCATTGCTATGGACGGTACTGAAGGTAAAGTGAATAGAACAATAGAAACGCGTCGAGAAATGGTGATAGCTTTTACTGATTGTTTGTGATCTTTTAGGTCTCGTCCGTGGCCAGAAGGTCGTTGACACTGGTGCTCCCATCACCATCCCCGTCGGCAAGGAAGTCCTCGGTCGTATCATCAACGTCATTGGTGAGCCCATTGATGAGCGTGGTCCCATCAAGGCCAAGTCTTCGCGTCCCATTCACGCTGAAGCCCCTGAGTTCGTTGACCAATCCCCCACTCCCGAAATTCTTGAGACCGGTATTAAGGTCGTCGACTTGTTGGCTCCCTATGCCCGTGGTGGTAAGATTGGTCTCTTCGGTGGTGCTGGTGTCGGCAAGACTGTGTTGATTCAGGAATTGATCAACAACATTGCCAAGGCCCACGGTGGTTACTCCATCTTCTGTGGTGTCGGTGAGCGTACTCGTGAGGGTAACGATTTGTACCACGAAATGATGGAAACCGGTGTCATCAAGCTTGAGGGTGACTCCAAGTGTGCTCTTGTCTTCGGTCAGATGAACGAACCCCCAGGAGCTCGTGCCCGTGTTGCCTTGACTGGTTTGACCATTGCCGAATACTTCCGTGATGAAGAAGGTCAGGATGTGCTTCTCTTCATTGACAACATTTTCCGTTTCACCCAGGCCGGTTCGGAAGTGTCTGCCCTTTTGGGTCGTATTCCCTCTGCTGTCGGTTACCAGCCCACTTTGTCCACTGATATGGGTGGTATGCAGGAACGTATTACTACCACCAAGAACGGCTCCATTACCTCCGTCCAGGCTGTTTACGTGCCCGCTGACGATTTGACCGATCCTGCCCCCGCTACCACTTTCGCTCACTTGGACGCCACCACTGTGTTGTCGCGTTCCATTGCCGAGTTGGGTATCTACCCCGCTGTCGATCCTCTTGACTCCAAGTCCCGTATCTTGGATCCCCGTATCGTCGGTCAAGAGCACTACAAGGTCGCCACTGATGTCCAACAGATCCTCCAGAACTACAAGTCTCTCCAGGATATCATTGCCATTTTGGGTATGGACGAATTGTCTGAAGAAGACAAGCTTGTTGTCGAGCGTGCTCGTAAGATCCAGCGTTTCCTGTCCCAGCCCTTCGCTGTCGCCCAGGTCTTCACTGGTTATGAGGGTCGCCTTGTCAAGCTTCAGGATACCATCCGCTCGTTCAAGGAAATCTTGGACGGTAAGCACGACCACTTGCCCGAATCTGCTTTCTACATGCAAGGTGACATCAACGATGTTATCAAGCGTGCTGAAGAGCTCGCCAAGGAAATGGGTGCTCAGTAAATCACGAGAGAGTTTCTTTCCTAGACAACATGTAATTTTGATGTAGAAATCAATCCTGCTTTAAACACCTTTATAAAAAGAATCTAAAAACATGAAGAATAGAGGTATTTAGGAGGAGTCTTTTGTTTTGCTTTCGTTTTTTTTTCTTTGCTCTTTTTTTTTGCCTGGATGATTTATGTCCAATTAGAGGGATTGCCGTTGTTATGGATTGTCTTTTTTAGGATTTTTATTTCTGCTTTCACTGCGAGCCGATTTTTTGATTTTGTGCTTTCCTTCTTCCTTTTTCTGTTTTGGATGAAAAGACTGTTTGCCGGAAGAAAGAAAAAGAAGTCGACGGCGGTGGTCAATTATCTGCTGGATGAGACAACTTCGTTCCGTCCCATGGTTTCCACAAGTCAGCTGGTGGATACCAAGAAACGTGGCTCTCCGCCTTCCCTGGTGATGCCAAAGCCGCGGCATGCCCTTGCTCCGGCCAGAGCGATCCTACGTAATTATGATCAAGATAAAACAGAAGTAGAACCTGAGACAACTCCACTGTCTTCCTCCCCATCATCCTCTTCCTCCTTACGTGTTCCACGAAAAATGGCAACTTATCCTCTACCTTTAAAGATCATGACAACAGCAACAACAGCAGCGCCAGCAGCAGCGGCAACAACCATAACAGATCATAGTTCTACGGTTTGCACGACACAATTATCTTCTGGAGGAACAAGTGACAGTTCTCCCGGCTATGTCTATGAGTCTGCCGTTGAGTCACTTACTAAAGACGAAGAAGTGCTCGAAGAAGTCGAAAGCTCTTCTCTTCCTAAGCTAGAGAAACACCCCTCGGCTTCCAATGAAGTTACTCACAGCAATCAAATCTCTAGATTCACCAACCGACCCCAAGGAAGAGTGTCCGGAGAGAAGGAACACAAGCAGAAACGGGTGTGCCCTGGTGCCTCGGTGACAAGTTCGCTGGATTTGGAAGTGCTGCAACAACAAGTGGAACAGATTCAGCGGCAACAGGACTTGGAACGGGCCGAATGGATAAAACGGGAGCATGAACACCGGGTACGAGAGCAACTGATGATGGAGAAAATCACGCGGGCACAAGATCAGCTTTTGATGGCTTTGGAACGACGAGGATTTGTTCTTCCAGAAAATGAAACGGAAACAGGACACTCAGCCGATCACTCTGATTTTGGAAAGAACCATTCTGCTCCGCGTTCTTCTACTTCTTCTTCACCATCATCATCCTCTTGTTCTTCTCCTGCTCCTGCTCACCGTCGATCACGCCAACGACGCCATAGCCGTCCCTCGCCACCGCCATCCCTAGTTACTGCAAGTACAAGTTCAGCAACAACGGCTACACCTACTGCTATTACTGCACCACTCCCAACCATGGTCAGAAGCCGACCACGTCATAGCAGTCGGTCCTCATCTCGTACAACGATTCTGGACTGTGCCAGTGACGATGAGGATGACAGGGATGATAATAATGAGCCAACAGAGAGGAGCAGAACGAATAAAAATGGCAAAGAACCCTTTTGCAATCCAAGGTATGCCGCTTCCAAACGTTCCATTTCTTCCTGCTCTTCTTCAGCTGCATCTTCCTTACGAACACGTACCCGATCCTGTTCTCTTGACTGGCATGATACGAGCTGGAAGGAAGATGTTCGACCGATGCGTCATGCAGCCAGATATCCTCCCTTTTATCCAGAGGCGCTCTACCGTTACCATGACTACCATCATCCTTCTTCATGGATGTATTTGGAAGAAGATCCCTGGTTTTCCGAAGAACAACAATCACTTCCTCTTCATCCTCACCATCAACAACATGGTCATCTAGCGTACTGGTCAGATTATAATCATCGTCCTGTTCCTGCTCCTGCGCCCCCTCCCGTTGTATATCCTGGCGAACAAATTGGGCGACATAGAAGACGTCGTCCAACCTTGCGTCGAAGACCTTCATCTTACTCTTTAGGCTATGTTTCCTAACAATAAACGAGACAATTGTTTATTCTTGAATTAAAAAGAAAAAGTGTTTAATTTATGATAAAGACTACGATATGAAAAGAGGGCAAAAAAAGTCAGAGCTGTACAAGGATTAAAGAAAAAGATAATGGATGAATTGGGAAAAAAAGGCAAAAGCTTGGATAAGTATAATATGCACACGTCAAAATATGATGTTAAGAAGAAAAGAAAACAGATGATCATCCTCAAACATGGTTGTTCTCTTCTTGTCCCCTTGTTCTAATACGTCTTTCTTCTTCTTCTTCTTCTCTCTCTCTCTCTTTCTCTTTCTCTTTCTCTTTTGTTCTCTTTTTTTTTTCCCTTTTCCTCTTCCCTTTTCTTCTATTTCAATCTGTTTGCTGTTCTACTGGAAATCCCAAGAATAGTCCGGCTACCTTGGTATGGCAATCTCCTGTGTCGATTCTTGTGAGGAAGAGGGAGACGGCGACACCAAAGCACCTGGTGATCCTGATCCTGGAGGGGTCGGCAAATGGCCTTGTTTGTTATGGGTGAAACTCGGACGTTTAAAGACCCTATTACCATCCAAATCGTCTTTTCGTTCCAAATCTTTTTTCTCATGTTCATTGCCCTTGTCGATGGATAAATGTCGTGCTGCTCGATTCACCTGGGGTGGAAACTCTTCCATAGCTTCGCCTTCGATCATATCCATGCTATTGCCACTGCCGCCTTCATGTTCTCGTATCCAATGCAGCTGTAATTGATCTCCATACTGCTGTAATTCTTCCAGGTCAACAAAGAGTGAATAATTATTAAGATGCAAAAATTCAAGTTCGAGGACGTTCAACTCGGATGGTGGCAAACCCCCCACCTCCATAACAAAAAAGAAGAGAAAAAAAAAGAATCAGCATCTGAGAAAGCAAAAGCTAAAAGAAATAGATATCTTTCTGTTGTCTTTTTTTCTTTACCTTGGCATAACGAGTGTTTGTGTAAAAGAGGTCTGAAAACAATTTCGATGCGACAACCACACCAGCGATGATAAGACGATGTATATTGTATGAGTCGATTCTCAGAGATGGTCGAGTGGATGTCGATTTGGACATGCGATCAAAGTAAACCAGCAAGGCCAAAAAGCATTCGTTTGCACAAGGGCAGTACTTGAGAATACGAGTTAAATAGGCATGGATGGAGATACTTGGGATAGAGCGTGCATGGAAACAAGTATAAGGCGATGATTGAGATAAGCTTCTGGCCCGACCTTGGCGTGAGGAATGAGGGATGGAAGAGGTGCTACTAGAGAGAGGTGATAGACGTAAACGGTCGTTGGCTTTGATGACCTTTTCCAACAAAGACGCTAATAGCTTAATAGTGTCACTAGTTGGATGTTTTGCAATATCGAAATGCACAGAAGGGTTATTCATGGAACGGGGGAAAAGCAGAGAAAGATGAACAAAGAAACAAGACAAAAGCGAGAGAAAGAGCAGTAATAGAAAACGTTTTATGGGTTGATGCCGAAATAGAAAAAAAAAAAAAAAAAAAAAGAGAAAGAGAGACAGAGAGCGAAAACAAGTGTGTACAGTAACAAGAAAAAAAAGGGTGAGTTTGATGCGGACGGAAAGCTCGTCACCCTCTCTTCCAATCGCAGACACCCCTCCTCGCTCCAAACTCGAAAACCCTTTTCTTCAGTTGGATTACATACTTCTTTTCTATCATACAACATATCCTATGCAAGTACGCCACACTGGAGGAACCAAAGCCTCACTCATTAGGGCGCCTGATTTTCTATTCTTCTTTTTAAGTAGCTTTTTTTCTTTTTTAGTTAGCTTTCCGTAATCGTGCTTCAGCTGCTCTTGCACGCTTTTCTCGTTCCAGACGCATGCGTGCCTCGGGTGACATACTTGCTGGATTAATATCTCTGCCACCCAATGCCTTAGCAATCGGATCGAATTTGCTGCGGCTGCTACTAGCCTTTGCTTGCGCTTCTGCACGTTCCTTCGCAAGCCTCTCTTCCTCTCGTTTCTGTCGTTCTTCCTCTAACTTTTGTTTCCTCTCCATCTCTCGCTGCTGTTTATGACGATCCTTCTCTATTTGCTCAAGCTCAGCTTCTCGTGTCAATGGGCTAGGAACTCGCGCCTCTTCCATCCATGGCCACTTGTCAGGCATATCACACATGCATCGGCGAAACACGTTCCGAGTCTCTTTGTTCTTCGCAATCTCATAAGCAGTCTTGCCCACATCACTCTTTAAAGTGGGATCGGCGTTCAAATCTCGTAAAAGCACCGAGACTATCTCGGTATTTCCATTGTTCGATGCAATATGGAGTAGTGTCGGTAACTGACGGCTGTTGCCACCGAATGGAAGTCGGGCAGACACGTCGACAGTGTGCTTACTGATATATGACAGAAACACCTGTGTCTTGCCTTGTTTCACAAGTTCCACAAGTTTTTCCATCTCAGGGTTTATATCGCGTTGGGGCTTTATCTTTGGTATATCTTCCTTTTTCTTCGTCCGAGAATTTTCTAGCTGTTGTTTTGCTTTCTCCGCTTTATTGATCGTCTTTTGTCGATGTGCTTCCAAGACGTTTTGATCAACTTGGACCATCTTCAGTGTAGTGAACTCTAGAAATACACGTTTGACCTCATTCAGTGTCGGTCGTCTAGTAGTAAAAGGAACACTGGTAACTCGAGGATCGTCTGGAAGAAAGTAGAACGTCAATAAAAGAAACCCATCTCCCGTAACCATCCATCTTACTTTTATTCAAGATTGCTTGGTCATAGTCATAAACTATCCTCCGGTTGTTGCTGGGTGCATGCACCAGTACCAATTCACTTTTCTCGATGTATGATCGCCACTTTGAAAGCAATTCACGAATTTCCTAACATAAGTACATCTCATAAGAACCCTTTCTCCGAGCAACCAATACGATCTTACCTGCTGCAAAGCTTGTTCATTGTGCCTTCTTATCATCGCGCCTGCTGAATTGGCGTTTCCTTTGGCACTATCATTCAGAGACTGCGATCCACCTTGTTTTCGCCGAGCTGTTTTCCCATTTCTCAGTTAGCATCCTGGATCATCCCTTAAGAAGTATTCATCACTTACTGGTATAACGATGGAACGTTTTATGAGTAATAAATCTCACTTGTTTCTCATGTGCAGGCTCTGATATGCCTTTGCTATTCTTGACGTCAATAACTGCACCTGCGAAATGGCCACCTCCGACCATGATGATTGTCCACACACGATCCTCTTTTGAGCGGTTGCGTCCCTGAAGTTTCTTTACATCCCGCGTTTGCAGACAGGAAAAGAGTGCTTCATAGATCCCAAGATGAATGGATTCTGGCAGTATTTTGGCATTAAACCACGCAAAAGCAGAATAATACTTTTTCAGAGGCGATTGATACAACACCTCGGGAGAAATCGCTGTCTCCTGCTGCTCTTGCTTTCCGACCAAAGCAGCCACGCGATCGTTCTCAGTATCGCTCTCTGTGTCATCGTCATCTTCGGTATCACTGCCAGACAAACTGTCCTCCATTTCTGTAAAGAGAAACCATTTGTGTCAAGCGGCCTTCAGGATGTTTTTCTTTTTATACCTTCAAGCAATATTTCGAATTCACTCAGTGACACGGGCTCCTTTTTCAGAACCATGCCACGTTTGATATTGTACCGATGCCAGTCCGTGGAGAAATGCTTTCGATGAGCATCACGCTCGGAGGGTTCGAAGGTAACATTACAGGTTCGGCAGGTCAATTGTCCCTCTTCGTCATGCTCTATTTTCAAATTATTCAATGCTTCTGTCTCTCTCAAAGCTTGTTCTTGCGATTCCACCACGATCTCAGCCTCTGTAGCTCGATCTGCAGGTATAAGGGAATCTAGAAGTTCAGGTGGTAAATGTAGCACGCTGAGAGGTCGCTTGGTGATAGTCTCGGTATCAAATGCACTCATGCTGAAAACGTCGGCGGGAAAGACAGGCGCAGGAAAAGAAACCGCAGCAGGATGAGTTTACTTAAAAACAGGCAATCTCTGCCAATCAGCACCTTTAATTTTATCCCACAGTATGCTGCGGATATTACACGCTTTGGCTACAACAGCCTCAGACCTCCCTCAGCTTTCAGGCTTTACTAGGTCTTATCGGATCAGGTGTTCGAGAGGCCTCTTCCGCAACAGCTGCATGCTGCGAACAAGGTCTGGATATTGAATCTGATAGTGAAAAAGCGAGAATATACAGAAAGCTTTCCCATCAAAAAATAAAACATAAGCTACCGCTGCGATTAGATCGACCCAGAAAACGGGAAACCATCCATACTTTCGATTTTATTTCTTTTTCTTAGAAGATAGATTAGATTTGTTTGGGAAAGCAGAATGGCCCAGATCGTCCTCCTCCATGAACCATCAAAACACGCGATCCGAATTCAAATGGGCTGCTGTTATAAGCGACAAAATCAGCCCTGCCACCTTTGCGGATCGTACCAATCGATTCGTCCTGTAGGCCAAAGATATCCGCAATATTCCACGTAACCAAACCTACTGCATCTGCTGGTGTGAAACGACGATTGTGGGCAAGGTTCCATCCGGCTTCGAAAATCAAATTACGTACATCACCGTTATCCGGATCCGTACTAGCAAGTCCCACACGGACACCATGACGAAGCAGAACATCCAAGCCGGTCTCACGCGTCAAGGGAGGCCCAGACAGACACTGGCGTTGTTGCCATGTGGCAGGATAGCACCGGGCTGGGGTTAGAATAACTGGGATGTCTAAACGCTGAAGATGCTCGGCTACCAAATGTGCTTCAGCACCGCCCAGAATGACAAACTGAACGGCGTATTTCCCTCCAGAACGCTCATACAGTTGGTGTTTCATATTCACAATTGAAGCGATCTCATCCTTGTCATGGATCTCGATGACCACTGGGAGCTTGCCTTGAGCAGCCCGGGCCAATACATTATCGTTAGGATCCTGATCGGCATTGGAGGCTAATAGTTCGCGAATAGCTGCAATTTGTTGGGACACTGTCATTTTCGTTTGGCCTGTAGGGTAGCCGCCTAGTTATAAAGGAAGATATGAGATGAAAAGCAAAAGGAGTATGGCTTTTCATTGCAACAAACCTTCATGGAAAATTTGGAAATGTATCGCCGTCTCTTCTTTGATAATGGTATCGTTGCTGTCCAGAGCTGTAAAGCACATAAACTAAATATGAGACACTCGCGCCATTGTTATCTATCAGTTCTATGGGCTTGCCTGTGTTTTCTGCCCCTGTTCCAAAAGCCACTGAAAGACCATTAAGAAGTTCTGAGTCGGCTAAAGGCTGTGGTATAGATGTAGTGACACCTGATACCGTCAAACTGTTAGTTCAAAGCCATTGCGATTTCTTAATAAAGGTAATGCAACATTTACCCGCTCGATACGCTTTTTGTAGACGTAAGCTATTCATTTTGATGCCATCCACTGCTCTCACTACCTTCTTTCCCAGCTGTGGATCTGACAGATCGTGGTGAACATACCCATCCAAAGTGCTCGCTTCCATCTGGATGCCCATCAATCCCAGTGCTACACCACTAGAGACGATTCCCTTGTTCGATGTTTTGTCAGGATATGTTCTTTATACTTCCTTCCCTCTTTGCTTCTCAAACTTACTGGCATAACTGTTCCTCCATTCATGTCAAAGATAGGGCCACCATGTGGCCACTCCACATGGTTTCTGTCGCACTCTGGACCCGCGCAGGCAACAGTACCATTCTGAACAACTACATATAAAGCCTGATCGCCTTCATACATCTCTTTCGGACTCATGTATAAGTTTCCGATGTTACGGAGCACAAATGAATCAACACCGGAACGGCATGCCTCGTCAAATGACATGGGGTTATCCAAACCGTGGTCTTCAAGTTTCATTGAACCTGATGGCCGAGGAGGAAGTTGGGCAGCATCCATCTGTGGCTCCTTTTCCTCATCGTTGCCCTTTCGCAAAGAATGCCCCTTGTTACCCTCGTTTAATAGTTCTTCCGCCGATTTAGCCCATGGTTTGTCAAAATCTAGTTCAATTCCATCCACAATAACATGTTTGGGTCTTGCTCCTAAACGAAGTGGATGGCGTGCCCAGATTACGAGGTCTGCATCCTTGCCCACCTCAATGCTATAGTCATATTAAGTCTCAGATAATAAGAATTTTGCCTTTGTTTGTACTTTTCAGAATGTGTACCTTCCAAGACGGTGACCAAGACCCAGAGCATTCGCCGGCACACTAGTCATAGCAGCAAGAGATAAATGCTCGTCATAACCGTAATGGTATGCCTTTTGAGCCTCATGGATAACATCTCGCTGTTCAAGCAAATCTAAGATCAGCTTACGAACGACACGTCTATCCCAGAAAATCAACTTACCGAGTTCATCACAGGATGATCGCTTTTGAAGGCCACCGGGATACCAGCTTTAGATAATATCTGAGGTGCATACACGTTCGTATTCAATGCTTCAGTCTATTGTATGACAAACACAGAAATGATTAAGGTTTTCTTTTTAATTTCGTCATTGTATCATTGTTCGTACCTTATAACCCCACATATCTATAAACAAAAAATCATAAACAAATTAGGCAGTTTAGTCTCATTCCGGCAAGTGGGCGTATTTTTGCCTACCTCCAAAAGTAGCAATGGTAATATTGGTTTTTGCTCGTTTGATAATCTCCGGTACCTGCCAGGCTGAGAGAGCGTGATGGAAAGCAGCAATTTCAAAATCGAACTCAAGTGAATGGTGAATCATCGCTTCAAAATCTTGAGGTAAATAGCAGTGAATGTTCAACTTGGTTTCCCTTCGCAACAGGGCAACTAAACTTTCTAATCGGACAGATTCTGGGAACCCTTCTGTCAATCTGGTATGACCATGAGAAGTTTGATTTATCCTGGTCGCCACGTCGCACCAATCATCTTGTGCTCGTTTAAGCGCCTGCGCCTCCTCAAAGTGTTTTCGGAATAAGTAACCTTCGCCCAAACCTACAAACACAAACAGACACGCAAAACTACCATCACTATCCTGCGCTTCCCAAGTCCTTTGTTTCAATTCTCTCAAAAAGAAACTTACGCGATATAGGCATTACGTTTCTGAGATATCCGTAGTTAGCCTTTGGATTTTCCCCACAGGCCATCTTCATATAACGCCAAACGACTTCTTCATCTTCTTCTGTGACACCTGATCCGATAAGCATATCTTCAACCGACAACGTCGGGACTGGACGGAGTTTGATCACAGCAGCTTCACCACCCATTTGGTTGGCAGACCCTGGCAGAATCAACGACGTGGTGATGCCACCGCTGGCGACAATCTTCAACGCAGGATCTGTCGGACTCAGTGCATCAATCACCCGTACCTACAAACAAAAAGAAACGTAAGCATTCTTCGTCTTCAGTTTGTTTGACCCTCCATAAGCAAAAACCGCAAAACTCACGTAGGGTGTGATAGGATCTGTATATTCGTTGGTATCATCCGACCCAGCCAAACCTGGAAAACTATCCATCGTCATATGGGAATGCTATAGGAAACTTAAATATCCGAGGGCAACTGATGCATCTACAGCTCTATCTAGAATGATTACCATGTCAATAATACCCGGTGTGACGACCTGGCCAGCAGCATCAATAATCTTGGTGATATTTAACGCCACAAGATCTTCATCTATTGCTGCAATCAAGCCGTTTTCGATTAAAATATCGCCATGCTTGTACCGGTCTCCAAGCCATAAACGACCGTTCCTGATCAAGAGCTGACCGTAGCCCGCTGCCCTGGGATTCCGATGCCTTCGTCGGGTTGTATTCGTCGCAGCTGTGCTGCGTTCCAGGATAGCTTGACATTTATCTAGACCACGCTGGAATGAACCAAAAGAAATCCCCGGAGGTACAACATTTTCCGAGGGCGTTTTCAAGATCCCTTGCGCTTGCATATAGGTACTACCATCATGCGGAAGTCTTTGAGATAGGTAGATACAGCTCGTACCGAATAAGGCCAGTGCCCCAACGGTGAAGGCTATGCGAGCTCGTTTCTTGTAAGTAGGCTTTCGGTTCTCATGAGGGAGAAGGGGCTGCATGACACCCTTGTTGGACGAATTCAGATCGTTCGTCATGAAGGTTACGCGTCTGAAACAAAATAAAAGGGGGAAAAATGCCGAACGACAGGAAAGGGAACTTTTTCCAGCCTATATTATACGTTTTTGTCCCTGTTTGTGCAACCATCTTGGACGCTTCCAATGCCAAGTTTGTTTGGGAGCCGCCTTTCTTGGCAATTCTTCTGAAATGGCATGAAAATACTCTTTTCCGTTATTTGCACCCACAAAGTACTTTTCTGAAAACACAGAAGATATAGTATCTTGTATATCTTACTAAAATAGAATACCTTGTTAATATCTCCCGCTCGCGATAAGATCCATTACTATTATTGCTGACTGTTTTTGCCTGTGTAAGGGAAATAATAGCAACATCCTCTCCAAACACGTCTCCTGGCTTGTCCATAAGATAGCGTCCTAGATGCGTGATAAAGATGCTTTTAAATCGACGATAAGGCGCGTAATACCGGATGCGGTACGCAGGATCACAACGGTCGTAGCAATATAACAGCCTAGCATGCTCTACTTGAGGACAATGATCTCCCAAGTATGCCAAGACGTGGGTTTGCATTGAATATCGCCGAGGACAGCTCTATTTTACGTGCACCATGGTGCACAATCATGTATATTAGCGCAGCTTGTCAAAGAACGCGGCGCTTCGTTTTCGCGCAGCACCAAAGCTTTCGATATCAGTTTCTTTAGTCTTCTGTAATGCTCCGCAAAGTTGGGATGGACATTAAGTAGAGGGTCTTAACTGAGTTGGACCATTGTATACCGTTTATTGAACAATTTTTTACGCTACTCTAAATGAATTTTGCGTCCATGCAAGGATCAAGTTTGCGTTAAAATGGATATAAATATGCGTCATTAGTAAGTGGATTATGCGGGAAATGTATTTTACTTACGTAAACTTGTCTCTCCCGTGGACACAAAATTCATTCGAGCAGCCTAAAAAATACGGTCATGGTTAGTAAATGGAAGGATAGCTTAACATATTTTTTTTTTACTTACCCTCGAAGGGTAATCCTACCCAAAGGTAGGGGCCTGCCCCGCACCTGTATCGGTGGGGGTGGCGAGAGAAAGGCACGGCTTCCATGAGCGGCCGGTATAAATGTAACGCACTGCAGAGGACTTGAAGCGATGCAACACCTGACGAGGACTTGGAAGCAGAATATAATGAATGACACTGTGCATAAACAGACAACACTTCTTTTTCACTTACCAAGTGGAGTGCAGGGAGCTTACTCACACAACCAAGGTGGTTCGGGACAGAGGTCATGCAGACTAAATGATATAAAAGAGGAACATCAGTCATTCTGCACATATGATCAATGCGAAGTACATACCAGGGATGTGTTTGGAGAACAGAGCCAAAGAATTGAAAAGGTGTTGTCCCTTCGCGTTTAAATAGTACGTGATTACTGAAACCAAAAATCACAGTCATGGATAAGAAATCGATGGATGTCTTATGGATGACAACAATTTTCCCAAGAATGAATGGAACATCTGTAAAGGAAACATACCCTCTTTGTTGGTTTCCATACGTCATTGATGTTATCATATCCGTTTCTGTCAGTTATGGTATTAGAAGCTGTCAGGACAATGTACCCCAGTTCCGGTTCTTCTCAATTGTATTGCGTTACATTGCACTTTTATTTTTCCCTGAATGTAGTTATGTTCTCCTTTTCTTCTGTTGTATCTTAAACTTTGTCTATTACTGAAACACTGTATTAGATATTCCAAATTTTTATTGCCCAGCAATAGCGCCTCTTAAGCATGTACTCCGGAGCAGCAGCAGGAGGAGGAGGAGGAGGAGGAGGTTCATCTAACAGTTGCAGCCGTAATACTGGTGCTACTGACCCTGGCTTGGAGCAGTGGGTCCAAAACTGTACGCGGGACCATGAAACTGTGGTGCGTGCATTGAGCTTGCAAAAGGAGGTGCAGAACTCTAGCACAAAAGCGCAATATGAACCAAAACAAAAGCAATTTATAGCAGTACATGCTACTGTACAGATAGGTCTTTATGATCTTGTGTGCGGATTGGCTTGTGTAAGCGACGATTAAAAATAGCAATCTTTTGTTTGAACATTTACTCTCCGGGCACAGACGTTGTATATAAAGACGTATCCTGAGATTTCAGGTTCCTCACGTTTCTCATACTTTCGAACGGTTACTACCATTCCTGACACACATCCCTCAACAGCGCTTCCTCGTCCTTACCTTCTATATTTGCGTATTCGTTCTTCGTAAGTAGTTAGCGACGTTGCCCACAGGCCTTGCTATTACACAATTCATGGTAACTTATTTGCTAATTCGTTCTTTATTTACCCATATTATGCAGTAGCTTACTGATTATCCTATACGCCTATTGTAAAGACCAGCAGTACACCGATGGTCACATTGTAACCGAGGCAAAACTCGTTCGATTTATTGAAGAAGTAGTTTCCATACGAGGCAATCAGAAACGCAAAAAACCCGACAGTACATCTTACGAACTAGAACGTTCTGGGTGGGATTAGTACGTCAAAGTCATTTGCGATCTGTACTTCACCCAAAAAGCGTTAAAATTAGACCCATATACGCATTCTGCTGGAGAGGCCCTGAAGATGTGGCTGCAAAGTAAGATCATCCACGAGTTAACGGGAAAAAAAAGCAATTACAACGACCGTGATACTGGGACAATCTAGGACGGTTATACGTCTGAGGGGTTGCTCAACATTTCCTTGTATTGCCTTTTCGCAAACGCCGAGGCGGATATAGGCAACCGTATGACATTTCTATTGAAACATGTGTTAATTTACGAAGAGTCCACAAGAGCTCTGAAACTTGCTGATCTTTTCTTTCTTGACTTTAAGGAGTGAGGCTACAGCAAGCGTTCAGCTTTGGTCGCTCTTTTGACGCAACGTAAAATTAACCAAACCGACTGGAACGATTAAGCCGCCTGCATCCGACATAAAGATGTTTGTTTGTGTGCCTTGTGTGCTCTCGCACCCTATTTTTTCTTTTCTCTGCCACGTTGCGGATGAACCGTTTCCGTCCTTCTTCAAGAAGCAGGATTGATTCGATATAAACGTAGCAAAAGCAAAGGGAAAAAAAGCCGGAATGTCGATCATGGTACTAAAGTCAGCGACAGGTAGATTTCCGCCGAGTTACGTAGTGCTTTACATTTATTCCTTCTTTTCTTCTGATCTCCATTTCCTCTATGGCCACTTTATCATTGTCATCAGTAAAATCTAGCTCCTTTATGCTCTCTACGCTTATTATTTTTCTTATATGGCGCTCGTTAGAATGATTTGTCTATTGTTTTTTCCTCATTTTTCTTCCTCCCTTTTAGCTGCCCGAAAGCTGCCCGCAGTAAATACAATGATCAACATATTTTAGCGTTTAGTACGTTTTACTAATCATCCATTGCAAAATCTATACTTCTTTTCTAGTTAGGTACGATTGTATAGACCTTATCGTAAAGTTAGCTGCTTGATAGTACATTATATCATAAAACATTTAATAAAAGAAAACACTCATTTTTCTCTATATATACGAGTAAAGGAGTGTTCTTCTACATGATAAAGAAGTATATTTTATAGGCTAAAGTAACACATATATAACAGAAAAGCTTCCAATCGGAAAAGCTAGATAAAAAGTATTAGCTCCAATAGAATGTATCGTTTTTTAAGCAAGTTGATCCAATAAAAAGTGCTTAAGGAAAGGAATATGATCGAATGGAATTGAAACGTTAGCCTCTGGTGCATACTACTTGATCCAGTAAGACCAATACAATGCTCTCTGACATGTGACACTTCATCCAATTGCTAAACGTTGTGGGTGCTACAATGATGGTGGAAAGGGGATAGAATTTCTTTTTGACCGCATGTAATTACATGAGAGCATACGTTTTATACGGTCGATAAGCGATTCTACTCCAAGTATGGGCGGGCGTTAATACAGTTTTCTGCATCGTACTTATTGGTTGTAGCGCAACTGAAATTACAGTTGTCAGTGATCGTTTATTGAACGTCAATTAAAATTACAGTAACAAAAACTGATTGCTGGATACAGCTTCTGATAAAATTATTATTTACAGCTTTCAGGTATTGCAGCTGTTTTACAAGGAACAGTATCTTTCCCCTTGGCCATATTCTTAATAGCGGTAAACAATAGCTTACACTGATATTTTTGCGCCATTGACCACTAAGCGATCCACAGTGCAGCAAACAATATCTATATAACCAGATCCTATCCCATTCGGGAACCTGTTTGGATTGTTAACCTTGCTTATTTCCTTCTTGTTTTTCTGATCAAAGACTATCACCGGCCACCTCTCACCAGCATGCTTTACTCCGTCCAAACGGTATACGATCGGGGCAAAATCACTGAAGAGCGTTGCATCATGCAAATAGTACCATCGAGGTGATATCTTCCGCTCGCCATACGATCCGTTCCAGTTGTTGCTGACTGTTTTTTTCTGTGTAAGAGATATGATAGCAACATCCTCTCCAAACACATCCCCTGTCTTGTCCGTAAGATATCGTCCTAGCTGCGTAATAAAGATGCTTTTAAACCGATGATGAGGCGCGTAAAAGCGGATGGGACACGCAGAATCACTACGGTCGTAGCAGTACAATAAGCTAACATGCTCTAATTGAGGACAACGATCTCCCAAATATGTCAAGACGTGGGATGCATCGAATATCACCGAGGATAGTTCTATTTTATGTAGACCATGGCGCATAGTTTGAACTGGGTGGACCACTACAAAGCTTTCGCTGACAGAAAGAGATTTCAAGCGCGGGCAATGGGCGAGGATAAGACTGATATCGATTGTAGAATGAGTGCAGTTGATTAATTTTAGGTTTGCTAGGTGCGAGCATTGGCCAAGACAACGCCAAAGAGGCGTAATATCGGGTACAAGTTCGATGATCAATTGAAGATCAGAAACGCTGGCATGGAGGCTATTCATCATAGCGGAAAAGTCGGGTTGAGACAGATCTATCTGCATATCCAGATGGAAGTAGTCGAGTTGTATATTGTATTCGCGCAATTTGTTAAAGAATGCGGCGCTTGGTCTACAGGCAGCTCCAAAACTTTCCACGTGCATTTTCTTTAGTCTTCTGTAATGCTCCGCAAAGGCTGTATAAGGATCCTCATGGAGAGCTTCCAAGGCGACATAGCCGTCATCGTCATACCAACCAAAGACCTCTAAATTGGGATATTTGCGAAGAAAATACACGAAGCATTCTGTTTCCTCAAGGGCAACGTCCCGAAGATTCAGGACCCGCATGTTATTAGCCGTGGGCAGCTGCGTTAAATCAATCAAACGGTGATCGCGGGGAGACATCGAAATAGTGAGACCGCGCATGTCCAAGTATGAGAGCCGTGTACAAGATGAATGGATAGATTCGATATCACCGAGAGTGCAATCAGTTTGAAAATCTCTCTCCCAGATCCGACCATTCAAAGCGAGCTCAAGATGCTCAAGACATTTAAGTTGGACGATCAATGAGAAAATGCTCTCCGAAGCTTTCACTTGCCATATAAGCTCGGTTTCCAGCTTCACGTGGGTTAATTGATCGCGCAGGTCGTGTAATAACGGCATGGCTATCTGGGTCGAATTTAGCGGCGGCAATTTGGATAGCAAGGGCCATCTCTTAGATAGATGCACATTGCCGAGCGATCTCCAAATTCGTGGATGGAAGTCCAACGCTTCGATAAATGGGCATAAGATCGATAATCTTCTCAAATCATCCTTCGTTAGCCCAACAGATCGTTTGGAGGTAGTGCTATTGTATTCGAGTGTCAATGATCTTACGAGCCGTCCCAAATGATTCCTCGGTTGGGGGAACAATGTCGACTGTTGCAGCGTCTCTAGGAATAAAGCGAGCCGGCGCCGTGTTGTTATGGATACGTTGCTGTACAAAGCTCGACTGAAAGGGTTTCTCCAACTCTGACAAACCAATGCAGAAGCCCGACGATCTTTGGCGGTGAGATATTCAGCTATATTGCTCAGAATCTCGTGCGGTATGAAAGTCATTTGAAATGATGAACAAGGAGATGGCATTCTGCCCCGTCAGGGAACCATTTAAAACGAACCAAATCGCAGATTACTCACTAAGCTTGATTTATTACCGTATGCACTCCTGAAGAATAGTTGCAGCCATGCAATGACGCTCGGCGTTCCTACTTCAGAAAGACCCTGGTAAAACACATGCCAGTAATGTTTTATTTGTTTCGTTCTGTTTGCCATTCCGCCGCTAATTCTTTTTTTTTGTTGTTCCCATGGAGTGTTCTACTTGAAGCATGTTTATGCGAGCAGTAGTGCTAAAGCCCAAATACAAGCTGGAATTCATTGTTTAGAATGCTCCCTATTGAGTCTAAAGCTTGTGTGACATCGGATGGATAACCGTTTGAGGACCATAATCCGACTGATTACCCTTTTTACCTACAACTCTCGAAAGATAAAAACAACTCGGTTATCATGATATGGATTTAGGAGCATTCGAATTAACGTCTATAGGTAAAGACGCCAATCCCAGCTATGCTAAACCCATATTGTGCAGGTCCACTGAAATAGATGGATCATGATACTAACAATCTATCGCTAGCGAATTGCGTACATCACATATTGTATGATAGCTTACATAACAGTCAAATTGTATATGATTAAACACATGCATCCATTTCTTCGTAAACGTGCTATTTTGTTAGGCTAAAGGTATAAGGCTCGTATGTACGATTAAAAGCAAACATCGTAAATAAAATGTCCTCTTACATCCTGTCTCTCTTCTGCTCGAATTTCCTCCGGTTTGAGGAGAATTGACACTCTTGAGTTTTTACACGGCGTGCAAACGGAAAAGGGAGATGGGCTCAAAATAATCGACTGTCTTACAGTGCATAATTAGGTTGATGAACAGGAACGAAGCTAATGTGAAGTATTTCGTTCTCTAAGCAGCTAATTACAGTCGTTCCCTTCGATAATCTAACTGTAAAACTTTAGTCTTCTTTTGGGAACCATAGCACAAGGTGCCTAGTGCACCCAAATACACAGTAAAGCAGACTATTTTGTTCCTCACAAATCAGTCGTCTATGCCAAACAAATTAGCAAAGCGTGGGTGCCAAGTGTGAGGGGCATTCGCTTTTCACAGACTTCGGCACGTCAGCGGCTAAATTTAAGGTCCGGAAGCATAAGAGAAACGCGCGAAGCACAAAACTTTCAACAAACGAATATGAGAAGTAATATGCAATGAGTAAAGATATTCGGCAGCCCATATTGCGAAGAGCAATACCACGGAAAATCGTATGTTTTCAAATGAGATTCGTTCTAATTTAACTGGGTCATCATCTTGTATCAGATCTTTTGCGTCGATGTCAATACCGAAATGAATGAAACTTTAGGAGCCTCTCTCGATGGAGGAATTTACCAAGATCTTTTTCGTTCCAGGTAAATATGAAAAGCAAACGGTTATACAGATAGCAGAAGAACATCTATTTTAAAACCAACGTTTAGTTCTAGGATGGAGACAACAACGTTTCTGCTGAAGCGGTATGTCTGCATGAATCGGTGGATCAACCCTGGTGATACGTATGCCATCCTTGTTATGGACAAGGAAGCCCATCTGGTACCATATGATCCAACGTAAATGGCGGATAGTTTCTTATGCATGCCCTTCCTTTTTTTTTTTTTTTTTTTTTTTTTTGGCAGAATTGTCCATGGACAGATAGCATGACGGTCATTGAACAGACACTAGATCGTTTGAACGCGCATGCCAGTGGAAGAACATTTAGTAAGATTTGAAGACAGTAGCCGGAGTAGTTCTAACCATGTATATAACTAAAAAAAACAGATACTGAGAGTCTGATGCAGAGAGTTTTCGATCTGATGGACTATAACGCTGCCGATTATTTCACACAGGTCATCGTTATTTATGGGCGGACCAATGTAATACCAGAGCGCGTGAGCAGACGTTTTTATGATCAATTTCGACAAATGCCTAATTTCACCATGGATCTGTTGTTTCTTCATGGGAAAGTAGAGGAAGATGGTTTATGTCAGGTAGATACCCAGAGGATGACAGGCAGAAAAGTACACAGTTTTTACGTACGGGTATTTAGGACGTCTATTCATTTTGGAATTCCCTGGATAATGAATCAGTCAATGGCTGGTACTATGAATTCAATTGGATGCAAAGAAGTTCGTTTACGAAAGCAATGACCCAACTAATAGCACACCCATTACAACGAGGTGCACAGGAAAAGATTACAGCTGCCATAGAAGGTCCGAAGGGTCATGTCATCTACGTCGATGACGCATAGCAAAAAATTGTACGTTTCTTTTTTTATTGACAAACAAGGAACCTTAGCATCTCTGGAGGGCATTTATGCTTTGAAAACTTTTCATAGACATGGCACATAGCGAGTTAATATAAACCCATCGCAGCAGAAGATTAGTATTTCTATATAACAAATGCACTAGCAGGCGAATTCACGGTGAATGTATACATCTATGCATAGTGTTTTTGATGTGATAATTTTACATAAAGAACTCTAAATGCCTGTTTCACAGTACAGGAAGTGTAAGCGATTACTAATATCTTATAAGTTCCTTTCTTCTCAATACGAGCTCGGTCTTTTCCTATATGCGGCATATGTTTGTAATAATATAAACAATTGATCCACTAGATGATAAGATGCTCTTTTAGAATAACACCGCATAACCTCATCTTGTCAGGCGTACATTATCAGCTTAGATTAGCAATATCCTGCACGATTTCAGTAACCGAGCCTACCGTAACATTATCCTTGACACGTGCCGAAATCATATCTTGATCGTTAATATCCTGTTCTGTTACACACGGCTAACACCTCCTACTTGATCCAATATTGATATAGTGTCTTTGCTTCGGAAGTCCTTCCCCGCTATTGTTCGGACTTTTCCTTCTCACTTATCATGCAATATCTTCAACATCTCTAAAGCAGTATGTGCATTAACACATAATCGCGTCGCATCAGTGAGTTTGAAGAGTATATATAAGAGTGCCGTATTTTCCAACCTCATAGTCATCAACAAAAAGTTTAACAAGCGTCATCCGATGAAGTTACTCTCTACTCTACTCCTTGCTTCTGCCTCTCTGCTCGGTGCCGTATCAGCGGAACAATATCGCGCAGTTCTCCATTTCACGTCTGGGAATTACCTGGACAAGGCTCGTCTTATTGTACAAATGCCTGGGCATCAGAATCAAGCATACAACGTCACTTTCTGGGATATCCGTGGCTCAGCGAATATGGAACTGGGACGTAAGATGTCCTCTGGTACACTTGAAGTCAACGACTTCAACCTGTTGGATGGCACAAATGCTTGGGTGATTGGAGAAGATGATAAGAAGACTTTGAAGATCACTTTCAAGGACCGAGAGCTTGATGCTACATTTACTGGCAAGAGCGTAGCGAGAACCTCGACCCTGGAATGGATGTCTTATGGAGATCTTCAGAAAATCAAGACAACAAAGGTCGCCAAGCCCACGAACACTGTGGAGAGCACAAGAGACCCGGACGAAGTAGTATTCCCCAAGCGCGGGTAAATTTCAATGATAGGATAGCTCATCTATACTGTTTTCACTAGTCTGAATACAGTCCTCTTTAGAAACTGTTAGAGCTTCTTTTCTATTACAAATATTCGTGTTTATATTTTCTGCTAAAGAAACTTCAAAGTGTCAATGAATAGAAATATAGAGTTATGACATACAATCATCCATCAAGGCATAGTGACATTCAAATACAAAAGAGTAATGTACATGAGCAGGCTGTCCTTTAGAACCATATCAGATGTATGTCATATGCACTGTGCAAGGGAGTCGATCACTTCCCTTCAAGTTGTTGTAACATATGTGTTGCCTGGCGTTTCGCCTATTCAATTGATCCTTAATGAAAGCAAATGCAGTGCAACTAGCCAACCGACAATGAACGTCTTCGCGGTCTTTACGTAGTTCCATGTGTTATGTTGAACAAGGAAAAGGCGATTTTAACGAGACAATGAATATTGCACATGGCGTATGGGTCTGAATTTTTTGAAGCAGCCGCCTATGGTACTAATTATATTATGCAATAAAAAGTTAGCTTGTAGCACCTTTCTATTGCTCGTTCGACACTTCGGGTCTTATCTAGAAGCATGGTACTATTGGAGAATTATGATCCGAGTGACACAACATATGAAAAAGGCTTCATGACGATGTTTCTATTAATGACCGCCAAAGGGTTTCCGGCCTTAAAGTTGGGATGTCATCAACAATCTATGGCCGGAGTATCCAACATTCTGTACGCTTTGCTTTTGAACGGGTGCAATGAGTCCATATGCACAAATTATATTACAGCCATAGAAAGTGAACGAATAACATGACGTCTGATGTGCACGTTCTCGGTTCCACTTCCTAAACAGTGACAAGATCTACAGAGCGTCTTTTTCGACACCGACATTAAGTAGTAGGATGCATGAAGCCTGCAGACGCTACTCAACAACTTT
Source organism: Apophysomyces trapeziformis B9324 (assembly GCA_000696975.1). Classification (NCBI taxonomy): domain Eukaryota; kingdom Fungi; phylum Mucoromycota; class Mucoromycetes; order Mucorales; family Mucoraceae; genus Apophysomyces; species Apophysomyces trapeziformis. The sequence goes on from JNDP01001340.1 coordinate 63,190, forward strand.
TCTTTTGTTGTTAAGGAATCGCGCATTTACAGTAATACAAAACTTTGCGCTTTTCCCAGGACTACAGAGGTTTTATTCGGTCAAACATGGACGGACATGCAGGCATAGTCCGTTCACCATTCCTTTTATGGGCAAAAAAAACTTAATGAAACTGGACGGAGTTTAACTATATCTGAGAACCTGGGCGATCGACCTTATCATTTCAAGTGTGACAGCAGCCGTGCCTTATCTCAGCTGCCTGTCGGTGTTCGCATCTGGTTAGGCAAACTCGTTTAGTTTTTATATAACCTCATACAACTTGCATTCTTCCCTTTCATATTCTCCGCCGCAAACCGGACGATGCTTTATTTTATCGAAAGTTGCTATCAATAACCGAATCATTAGAACTATCGATTAGAACTCCAGAAGAAAAACGATTGATAAGTCGTCACAGGACGCTGAAGCCGTTGTACAACAGAGACAAAGTCCTCAAACGGTCAATTCTTTAAAAAAGATTTTTATATGCACATCGAACTAATAGGTCACTTTCAAGCATGCTCTTGCCTGGTGCCTGTTCCGTTGAGGCTGCTTTAACACAAAGATACAAAGAAGAAGCCAATTTAATGTCGGTTTGTTTAATTGAAATAGCTCGACTGGTTCGAAACACTTGAAATAAATCCAAGTGTGCGATGCAAATGTATACCAAAATTCCGGTTTGGTCCATGGACGGAATAAGTTTTCCTTTTTTGTAGGCTTGAGCTCACCGACCTGAAAGACCCTGACAACCTCAGCACTCCGGTAGCCTATACTAATAACAGAAAGGAATATAGGTTTGGTTTCGGTTAAACAAACAATGGGCAAACTAGGAGGATCTGTCCATGATAAACCATGAGTTGGCGGCAGCATCACTAATAAAAATGCTTGCCAACGTCAAGAATTCTGATACCATCTTTAGACACAGACGAAGGGAATGGAACACAAAATAGTGGAATTCACAAGGCCCATAATAAGAGATCAGCGCTGAGAAATAGATCTTTGCGTATTTTGCTCAATATGATAGTAGTGGATAACATGCCCCATGGATTTACAACAGTTGCAATATGCATACTGGATGGTAATAAACCGATATACAAGTGCTTTTTCAGTTTCTATTCCATCCTTTCAAGAATACTAAAGGAAAGACACCGGCCGGCATAAACTTTAGGGAGTTAAAACGAGCAATCCTCATTGTGAGCAATTTTGAACTTCTTCCAGTTCGAACATGCAGAAATAGCATGTTCTCTCTACTTCAATCTGTCTAACAGTACTTACACTATCTGATATCTTTCATTAAGGATACCTGAATATTCAACTGTGTCTTGTTTCTCTTATCCTGAGCGAGTCCAGTGAGACACAGGGCGAAACAATATCAAAATCACTGTCATAACACGCATGTATGGAGGAATATCTGTTTTTTCCATAGTTTTGTTTTTTAAATTGGCAATATCCATTGGACTTCCATGCCGGTGACAGACGTGTACTGTTTTCTAAATATCATCAGTTGCTGACATCAAGCTAATCCTTCTTGATAAAACTGTTTCGAATGTAGATATGAAAATCAATATCGTTGCCAATGTTTGGTTACTGCAAACTCACTGTTTGCTTCAACCTTTATCATTCTTTTTCGTATATATTCATTTCCCAGTTATCCTAGCCGATACCTATCACTGCTGAGACATTGTATTGAACTTAATTAGTAGTCACTACACCAAGAAGAATGATCTGCCACAGCTGCAAAATGGTGTTGCTGCGCAATTTTTTATTACGATGAGCGCTAGTACACTAACGTAGAATCAGAGTAGAATAAGTTAGCGATCTTGAATTAAAAACGCCATTGCAATACGGATAAAGGCAGAAATATAATATTTTTTTTGATCATGTCTTTTCTTGGCAAGAAGTAACGCATGTTACGTCTTGCAAAAGGCTCTCTGGAATGAGCAGCCCGTTTCCGGATGGATATGGAAGACAAATAGCCATTTGATCTTCTTTGTATCTAGGATGTTGTTGAGGATGGCCTTCTACAAACAACACCATCTGTGGTACCCGACATAACAGCGCTAATTAGTTGCTGATCCAGTAAATTTGTGAACATCATCTGTTTATGCTTGTCCTTCGTGAATCGCTACCTGTATCATCCCCACTGGGCTAGCTTTAACCCAGCTTAATTGTCTTTCAAACGTTATCATATCTTCATCAAGACAATGAGATTTTGCTTTGTTTTTTTAATATCACATTGCAATATTCCTGTTTTAAAAAGCGTAGCAGCAACCCTATCGTTACTTAATTCCTGCGAGCTACCCTTCCTTATAATATCTCCAGCTGAAAAGGCGGACAGCTGTTTTGCAAATTAGAAGCGTCTAGCAAGTCAGAATAACTCTCTGGTGATCGCACGAACCGAAATAAGTTAACAAACGGGCGGGTGACTATTGATAATCCAGATAACCAAACCCAATGCTCGGTTGAACAGAAATCCATGATAATGGATGTTGATGCACTGCTAAACAATGAACATGGCTATTGCGCATGAATTCGGATACCTCTTGACCATAATCACCCTTGCTACGAAAAGAAGACATTCGCATAATTAAGCAAAAAGAATGAGACAGTTGAAGCTTTTAAGAAGTCTTTTTTTTATACCGTCAGGGAACCTTGTGGTGTCCGAGCAAAAATCCCGTAAGATCAGCTTATCAAGATAGAGTTTACGATGCAATGCGCAACCGACTGGGGCACGAACGGCAATGGCTAATGCTTACAGGATTAACTCGTAGGTTATCGATGGATCATAACGGGACGTTCCTTCTTCTGCAATAACAGAGAAGTACGCAGAGACAGGAAGGATGAGTACTAAAATAATGCGCGGGGGAATGGGTAAAGTCACGAGAGAAAGTTTGGGTCAAAATGGATGCCCATCGCCGGTCTCCCTTCAGTTAATGGTATAGAGCATATGAAGGTGGCGTGAGAAAGGCAAACGTAAAAAGGAATACAAATTTCGACGACCCTGAAATTTATTTTTACAGTTTTACGCCTCGATAGCAAAATGTATGAGTCCACTAACTAAATGAAGATCAAGGCAAGACGAAAGAAACAAGAGGCGAAGTGATGAAGAGTCAATTCTCTTGTCTTTCATTCAGCCCATGGATGCAAAAAGCGGGGAGGAGCGAACGATGAACGAAAACGATCCGGTTGGATCCCGCTCTGGGTTTAGTCTGCTGAGTTGTTCCTCGCTGGCCCCCCGATCGCTTCCGTACAGCATGAGAAAAAAGGTTTCGTTTCTCTTTTTCTGTTGGGTAATGGCACTTGCAGCAAGAATGCAATGATGGCATGGACGAGGTCTCAAACAGGGACAAACACGGGGCCAAAAAGGCAAGTTGGCTGTGGAGCGGGATGCAAAGAGAGGCGATTATTTTATTTTGGCTGACAGAGATCCGACTGCTCCACTTGTTGGTTTTCACATGTCGCTTGAACAATTCATCCATAAAATAAGGCCCCGATCTTCGTCCCGATCTCTCTTTTCTCTCTCTCATCTCTCTTTGTTTTAATCTTTCTTTTCTGTCGCTCTCCGTTCTATATAGATGAATGCAACATTGGCATCAAAGGGGTTTCCTCGTTCTCATACAGATACTGTGTTGGATGTGTTACTACCGCGTTATTATGAATACGATATGAACACCTTCCGAGAATCAACAAGGACAGCAGTAGATGATCCCGAACTATGTATGAACGACGATGATGATGCCATGTATACAGAAGCCCTTCTTCATTCAGAATTCATGCATTGGATTGATAGCGATAAATCAGACTTACATACTGGCTCTCCATCCTCATCCTCATCCTCACCCTCCCCATCGACCTCGTCTTCGTCCTCGTCCTCATGTTCTACTACTCCTTCCTCAGCCTCTTCTCTTGATCGACTCCGTATGGTGCTTGCCCATTTTAGCCAAACGCTTACTTTACCCCCTCCGCCCTCCACTGTTACAACGACAACAACAACCACCTCTTCCTTCCGTTCTCCAGCCTCTGCTCATACCACCCCCTCACCACATATCAATGTCCCCATTTATCTAGACGTCAAAGGAAAGAAAAAGGCTTGATCTGTTTCGACTCTCTTGTATCTATTTCCCCTTTATATTTAATTCTTTTACAGAAAGACAAAAAAGGATAAAAACAATGGTTGATCCATTTGATTCCTGTTAATGTTTGTTCGTTTCATTGGAGTGGGCAAAGGGGTGCGGGTTTGGATCAGGTCAATTCCCACTGGCCAACCATTCCAGCCGGCGTTTTGTTGATCCGCAAACCTGGGTAAAAATGAAAGCAAAAGCATTTGTTCTGTTTTCCCGGACAATTAAAAAATAATAAGAAGGAGATAGAACTTTTGGTTCATGCTGTTTTTACTTGGAGTAGAGAATAAGTTAAACAAGAATTACTTTGCCGAACGTAGAACATGTTTTAGTCAATCCGCTACAAGTAAAAGGCATGCTGTTGCGAAAATAACGAAAGCCAGCCAAGGTTGTTGGTAATGGATAGCTGGTGTCCATCGACTGGCTGAGGACATAGGACCATCTTTAGCAGTTAACTGAGCCATCACATCTAACATATTTTTTTATGAAACAAAGAAATGGATTAATTCTCTTTGTATAAAGCCCCTTTCTTTTTTTTTTTTTTTTTTTTCCTTGTTACTTGGGATAGAACATGCTTGCTTTCTCTGTTGGCATCCAGGTAAACGGGATTGACTGGAGTTAAATAAAATGGTAATATTCATGATCTCCAGCTTCGCATCTTCAGTAGGTGGCCCTTGGCTAAAATTGGCATTGCCATCCGTCCAATGATTGATCAAGAACCGTCCGGCTGTGGAAGCAATATTGGTAGTGAGTCGTCTGGCCTCAACACCGTCAATATAAAAGATGACTAGATTAGGGAACCAATCGAACCGATATTCATGAAAATCCTATATTGATCCCAAGCGCCTTTTTCAGTTTCTTTTCTTTTTTTAAATGGATTCAATCCTTTTTGCTTCCATTTACCGCGGTGGGATCAAATCCTAGCCAGTGGTTATCATGTGTGAGGGCCGAGGCGCGACCATTTTCAATGAGGCCTGGATGAATAGCGAAATAAGATTGAGGAGGATCCACAGCACTTAGGACTTCAATATCAATTTCACTGTCAGGATTGTATATGTACATGGCCGCTACCGTCCCATGAACAGCAGAGGTACGTAGATAACTTCGAAAGGATCCATACAGGAAATCCTGCCTAATAAAACTTTAGTGAACCGAGCCATCCTTATTCTTTCTTTTTTCCTTTTTATACTATTTTGCCTTTTGGTTCCTATGCCACCGCATCGAACACGCTGTGCATCGGGTGCTGTTGTGACGGCAATCTGAAGTGCATCCTTCAAAACGACATTATCCCTACTGAAGATGCGTGAAAGGCTGTTTTCGTATTTAGGTTGTATTTTGTAATTGGCGACAAAGATATCTTCTGTTTTGTATAGTTCGTTTGTGTCTAGACCCTGTCTGAAATTCATATGCCATAGGTGGGACCAGTAAACTTGGTCCTCGTTGAACCCACAGTCGCAGGATCGGGAGACGCTGGTATCCACCAAGGTCGATTTGGCGGACACATGTGTGATGTAAATGGCCAACCCAATCAAGCTTGTGGTTGGGTGCATCTTTCCAAAAGCTGACAAAAAAAAAGCAATCAAGGGAAAATGGGTAAAGCTACACAAAAAGAGAAAAAAATTTAAGCATACAAATATACAAAGGTAACGCACGAACAAATGTTGTCAACAAATAAATAACAGGCTTTCCCCAATTTCTTACTGAAACAAACCGAGGAGAAAGATGAGGGGAAAAAAAAAGAAAGCGAATAAGAGACACATAAAACAAGTATATTCTATTTGTTGTAATGCCCTTGTCTTTTAAAGGGACATTTGTGTGCATTGGCGGTATAAGAACATGGCCAATGTTGATCTTTGCTCCATCGTACGCACGGACCAGTCGCACACATACAGTGATGGACTCACTCTTGCTAGTTAGAAGGAAAAGGTCAGTCTTTATGTGTCGGATGCTTTTTTTTTTATGTTTATGCCGTTTCATAGGAATGATTGATCCTGCTTGATGAGGATGGACAGAGAGAAGAAAAGAAAATTTTTTTCTTATTGTACACAAAAGACGGGGTTCGTACGACGGAAGAGTAACGTTGCAAAACTTTTATACAATTTATAGCAATTCGACAAATGGTATGCTACTACGTATCCATTCTTATTGCTCCACATAAGAAAATCTGATCTCCTACTGGGAAGCCTGTATGAAATCAAAATGAAGGAGATAAAGATAGAGAGAGAGAGAGAGAGAAAGAGACATGAACATACGAAACTAAAACCAAAAGTGAATTGTTTCGCTTCTCTATATATAGGAAAAAGAAACCTTTGTGTTATTCTGTATACAAGATGAAAGGCTTCCAGACCCTCTCTCAAAGTGATAAAAGGAGAAAAAAAAAGAAAGCAACAATGACTGTGAATCACCCCAATGCGCATGGAAAGCCTAAAAAAAAATTTCGGTACATGATGGATTCACATGCTAACGATTAAAGTAACATGTCAAACCAAATTTCCTTTTCTTCCCTTCCTCTCTCTCTGCCTATCTCTTTCTTTCTCTTTCTCTTTCTCTCTCATTATTCTTCGACTTTCTGTATCTTTCCTTCTGTTCTACCATAGTCATGTGTGAATCATCCATCAAGACCTGTCCTTCTCCTGTTGAATATAAGGATCAACATCAGAAACCATCCAAACGAAACAGAAAACATACACGTCGGGATAAAAACAAGAATTATCAGTATAATAACAATAACAATAAATGCAAGTATCCCGAAGAAAAAAGTTTTTAGAAAAAAAAGTCTGACTTCATTCATTCTAGTTCATGCCAATGCAAGCGACCTGATTGACGGTATGAATGCTCTCTCCTTCCAAGAAAGAAAAGGAACATCAAGCAATCCTTCTTCCGCATGTTATTCTTCCTCTTCTTCCAACAAGTCGACGACAAACAAAAAGACAATACAAGATGAGAAGAAACAGCGGTTGTATAAAACCGAACTATGCCGTAATTGGGAAGAGATAGATTATTGCAGGTTAGAACAAAAAGAATTCATGGCAAAAATGGATCGGGGACTCGATACAATGTATTCACTCGTTTTTTCTTCCGTTTTTTTCTTTTTCGCTTTTAAGATACGGTCGTAAATGTCAGTACGCGCACGGACTCTCGGATATGCGCGAAGTGCAGCGTCATCCAAAGTACAAAACTCAGATATGCAGGACGTTTCACAAAACAGGGGCTTGTCCTTATGGGACACGATGTACCTTTCGTCACCAAGAAGGTGAAAAAGAACAACAACAACAAAGAAGAAGACAATCGTCCTTGCCCTTATCCTCTTCCTCTTCCTCTTCTTGTTCTTCTCTTTCTTCTTCTTATGCTGCTTCCAATCCAATGCTACCTACTTCACCTCTTACCACTGCTTCTTCCACACCCAATTTATCCACTGTTTCAACGTCGCCTCTCGTCAATGGCACACAAAGATGGATGGACGATTTCTTCTTTTTGGAGGACCCAGCCAAAGATGAATTTATTCTGCCACGTCCAGAAAGTCTTCTTCCGCATGAATTATTGGTCGATTTATCCGAACCTGAAATTACCGTGCCTTACCCGATGGATGCCTATGTCCCTTCGTATGATCTCTTTGGTTATGCCTCCATGGTCAAATCCCACCTACAAACGATAGGAAAATAATGTTGGGAAACAGGCAGAGCGCTACAACAACTACAACCCAGTAGCTACCAATGGATTCCTTTCCCACTTTCCTTCCTTTTATTTTTCTTTGAAAATGTACTCTTACTCTAACCTTCCTCTCTCTCTCTCTCTGTCTCTCTCTCTGTCTCTCTCTCTCTCTGTATCCCTCTCTATACATATATCGCTCAATGTATTTGCTAAAACCTTGTTCTCCCCATGCACGCACACACACACACACACACACACAAATCTGTCTAACTTGTTTTTGTGTTATTTTATGTTCATCTTTCATTTTGCGCTGTTTTGCTCTTTTTTTTTTCTAATGGTTATTTGCAGCCGCTTCCATTTCTTATTTTAATCCATTTTTCCCTTTTGCATCCTAACTTCGGGACCCCTAAAAAAAAAAGTTTAAGTAAAAAAAGGTTTTTCCTTTTTTGTTGCATGTCCAAAACAGGAACGAAAAAAAAGGCCCCATTTTCTCTCACATTGGGAAAGGGAAATATTTTTTGTTTTTTAATGATGCATGAATTTTGATCAAAATCAAAGTTCGATTTTTTTTTTTTTTGGGTTCTGCTGACGGTACAAAAAATTACAGATGTACACAACAAAAAAGGGGAAAATTGAGAGTATATCTTTTTCACACAAAATAACAGCGCGCGTCTTTTTTTGTTTTTGTTCTATGTTTCACCATTGTCAAATAGATGTAGAGAGAGTCTCACAAACCTATCTGATCGTTTGTCCGCTTTCGGTTTGTTCCGTGGAACCTTTTTTTTTTTTTCGTTTTTCTGCTCACTGATGTAATGCATAAAACTTCGGCACGCTGTATTTCTTTTTATGCAAAAGAGAAAGGGAACAAAAAAAAACAAAGGAGAGAAAGGGATCATGAGTGATTACTGTAATACATCCAATCCTAAATACAAATATTAGCCATGCAGAGAGAAAACGAAAGGAATTAAAAAAGAAGCATGGAAAAAGTAGAAACGATTGCGATAGATGGATACATATATAGTCAAGCGATGTTTGTCTTCTGAACTGGTTTGGCATTGACTTAGACCTAAGGGAAACAGGAAAAAGAACGAAACGAACGAAAAGAAAAAAAAGAAAAAAAAGTTTAAGAGGACGATCATCGTTTTTTATTCACCAAGGTTAGTAAGAAGAAAAGAGTTGAGTCCAGGCTAAGTACAATCCACCCCAAGTCATAGATAAAGAAAACAACGTAGAGGTGCAACAATTTTACTGGCGACCATCATCACAACTTTAGGAGCAAAAACCATGATCCTATCTGAGGAATGCTTTTTCCTTTTGGTTTGGTGCAATTCATTTACAACGGCTTAAACCGCAAAGGGTTTGACAAAACAATTAACAAAACAAAGAACACGACGAGCAATGTGCGGTATGTTTCGTCAGATCGAAATAGGATCTATGCTTATTTTTTTTAAACTCACTGCATTCCCCAAAAGACGAAAGAATTTTAAAATAAACATTGTCAATAAACAGAGCTAGCCCTAATGGGTGATGGATCAAGCTATCCCGGATAAAGAGAGAAAAGAGACAGAAGAAGAGACAACATTACACCTGTTGTCTTTTCTTGTATGTGTATAAGCACTAAACCCTTCCTCTTTTTTTTTTCTTTTTCTTCTTCTTTATCTTCTATTCGCTTGCTACGTTGCCCATTGAGTCAAAAGGTTGGCTTTTTTTTCAATGTCTTTTTAACTCTTTCTTTTTTCCCTCGCCCGTGTCATCGTTTACAGAGATATGTAGAAAAGGGGGAACAAGACACCTTATTTTGGCTTGATGTCTCTGTGGGCCCCACATTGGATCATGGACTAAGAATCGTTATTTCGTTACATAGTAAAGAGAGAGAGAGAGAAAAAAAAGCTTACCAGCTTGTAGGGTTAGTTAGACTTGTACATTCCATGAATCCCAGCTATCGACAAGCCATATTCTATCCTTATCAGATTGCGATGTGTTTGGATTCATCCATTTTGCTGGTTTTCCTTTATAAGGTGACAAACAAAAAAAAAAAAGAAAGAAAACCCTCTTCCTGTGCGGACACAATATGGCAATAACATATATGTGTCTATCCATTTCCTATTCACATAATAAGGGGAAAAGCGTAACAACATAAAGAAGAAAAAAACAGAAACCGCAGATTAAGTTTCTATCTTTTCATCCCAACAGAAAAAATGACAGACTAAATAAACAAACGGTCTATCCCAATTACGACCGCAGCCATCTGCGAGATTAAACATGCTTATCCATTCGATTCCTTAAAAGAGAAACAAATGTAAGAGATAGCCAAACGACAGTGTATTATGTGTGTGTCTCTGTGTGAGCTGTCTTTTGTGAGAAAAAGAGGCCATAGAGATGCTAATAGTCCTTTTTTATTTTTTGCTTTCTTTCTTTTCTTTTTCCCTCTTTTCCTTTCTCATTCTTCTTCTTCTTAACCTTTTCTCACTTTCCTTCTTTCTCTCTCTCTCACTCTCTTTGCTTCATTGTTGCCTTCTACGTGGCGTACGTTGCGTGTGTGGGCGTGTGAGCGAATTTGTGATATCCTTTCTTTTTTTTTTTTTTCGCTTTTTCTTTTCTAACAGGCTTTTTGCTATGTTGCGTTCCTTCAATTTTTCCAACCATGTCTCTTCCCAATTTTCTCGTACCTCTTCTGGACCTTGGGTTGACGTGACCCTTCCGCCTCCCGTCGTGCTGCCTCTGTTTATGCTCTATACGATCTATTTCGTGATGCTTTCCCTGTATTATTTCGGTGCACAACATCAAGATGTACTAGGGATTCGCTTTGAAAGGGCGAGGTGGATCCTTCTCATCACGCATCTCCTTCTCCCCATGTTCATTGCCTCGCCTTATTCCACCATTGATATCTCGATGATTCCTCTGACCTGGATTCTAGCGGCAGAGTACTCTTTTTCGAGCAAAGGATTAAATCTATCTGAATGGATATGGAGTCTGGCCAGCATCGTGATGGAACAGACTGACGAAAAAGAAGCCGTGGTGCGCCAGGAAGGTCTGCTGAAAGTGTTCATCGGCACTGTCAAGTTGGTCTTACTGCAATGGGCTATCCCTCGCCTGCTGTACGCCGATCCGATGGATCTGTTATCGATTCCATGGTATGACCCAAGAAGCATCTTTCAAGTCTACTGCATGAATGCCTCGCTCTATCTTACATTTGGCCTTTACGACGTTATCTTTGGCATATTTCAATGTGCATCAGGCAAAGCGTTCATCTCTGTTTGTGATGAACCTCTTCTATCTCATAGGTAAAAAAAAAAAAAAAAAAATACACGAAGAAAAAAGTGCGGAAAGGGAAATAGAAACATGGCTTTTTTTTTTAACTGATTCATTGCTATTTGTCTTTCCCCTTTTACTTTTACTCGTGTTATTTCGGCTCAGTCCAAGGAACTTTTGGAGGTAAGGGAAAAAAAAAAGAAAACAAGGAGGAAGAAGATAATAGATGATAATGACAGACATATGTATATTTTTTTTTCTCTCTTTTGTATCATACGAATTCTTTCTTTCTAGTCGTCGATGGAATAAGGTCGTGCATAAGACACTCCACCGTCATTTCTTTCATAGGAATGAGCTCAGTACCGCAAAAAGTTCATCAAGCAGGTCTCGGTCGAGTATGTTACGTGGGTTTTACGTGTTTTTTATAAGTGGAGTACTCCATGAATTTACCATCATGTTTGGAGCACGCAAACTCACTTTGGAGCAACTGGCTTGTTTCATTCTTCATGGATTCTTTGTCGGGATAGAAGTCAAGATCGGTCTTTTCAAAAAGGGACCACCTACCAAGTTGGCATGGGTTGTTAGCGTCCTACTTACTCAACTATATTTATCGATCCTCAACCGTCTGTTCTTTGACCCTTTCATTCGTTATGGTCTTTACGTACAAATGCTAAAATAAGAAATCAACTCTCACTATTTGATATCTATAGCATCACTGTTTTCGTGCAAGGATCAAAAATGGATATAACTATCCGTCGTTCATAAAGGAAATTATAACGGGAGAGATATGTTTGTTGCTGACATAAACTTGGTCTTCCAATGGGGCACGAAATTCATATAATGTAGTCTTCATACCTTGACCCCAATGTTAAAGAAAAAGAGGGAAAGGACAAAGCGAAGATGGAAATGGGTTAATTATCCATTGACAAGCGGAAAAAGGATGAAACGAAATCAATTAGGTAATAGATGCAGCCATTCACTGCATTTTAAAGAGCATTTGGGCCCCTTCTCACGTACTGCTGAAGTTCGTAAATGATTGTTTTAATTTAATCGTAGTCTACCACTCACTCATGGCAGCCTACCTATACAGCATACTATAGATAGATAGATAAATAGAGAGAGAGATGGGCTGATTTTTTGACACGATCAAAAAAAAAAAATCAGTAGATGTCGTTAAGTTACACTGACGCACGTAGGAAGCAATAAGGGTTTCCCGCTTTGGTCTACAGACGTTCTTTTTTTTTTTCCCACTTTTTCATCAGGGTGTGTAAAAGAGACAGTGGATGACACTGTGACGTGAATCCACAAGCAAAGAAATTTCCATGCTTTTTTGGTCTTATCTCACTCTCTTGCTCTCCCTCTCTGTCTCTGTCTCTCTCTCTCTCTCTCTCTCTCTCTCTCTGTGTGTGTGTGTGTGTATATAAACACATCCATACGTCTCTCTTAAGGTTTGCAGATTAAATCTCCACCTAACGCATGGTTTCATACTTTTATTATTTGATCGGTAAAAAAAAAAAAAGAAATCTTAATATCACAGAACGTCGTCAAGAAGAAGCAGGAGAGGGGTTCAGGTGCAAAAGTGGAAACTAACTGGTTGTGAGCAAGATAAGGTCTTTTTCTTTTTTTTTTTTCTTCTTTGTTTTTTTAAAAACGGTAAAGTCTTGTTTTACATTTTTCGGAGCCAAACATAACAAACACCAACACATGAACGCATTCCAGGGTTATGCGAAGATAAACAAAAAGGTTGTTGGGAGTAACCCAGGGTTATGTTCTCTGTTACTCCATTATGATTCTAGCCTCGTTTTGTGTCCCAGTGCTTGTGAGGAAAGGGAAACAAGGGGGGAGGAGAGTGACGGAAATGAAGCGACCTTGTTAAGCTTATCTAACCCATGTGGGTCAGTAACATGTTCTTATTCGTTGAACTTATTCGCACTTATCAAAAATTTGTGGATTCAGATTCTTGCTCTTCTTTTTTTATATATTTATCCATGACACTCATGACGATCCCTTTCACTTTCTCATTTTTTTTTTTTTAGATGATATCCTTAATTCACAACGCCAATATCAGTTTCATGTCAAAACCGATGTTTCCGCACAGTCCCTGTCTCTGAGTAACCCGCCCGAATTTATTAGACGAAAACGGCAAAAAGGAGAGAAAAAAAAGGAACATGAATTTGAACTGTGCAACATCCAATTTTCTTTTTTTATCCCAAACCTTAAAATAAAGAGAGACACAAGAGACCAGGAAAACAGCTCCATTCATCCATCTTTTTCTCTTCTTCTTTCTTCTTCTTCTTCTTCTTCTTCCTCCTGTTATAATTGTTCATACAAGATGCGTTGGCTCATCTCCCTTTTCTTTACGGTTTCATCGGCATGGGCACTTCGATTTGGAGAGCAATGTGATCCTTATCCATTCTATTCGTAAGCAAAACACAGAAGAACTCAGACATCAGAAAATCGAAAAAGAGAAAAGAGAAACGTTATTCACCATGACAACAACTGTATCTCTTTTTTCTAGTGCAAGTTGGCAATATCAAGATTCTTGTGCACAAGTCTTCCTCTACTGTGATCCGGGATCGAGGACTTGTCAATACAAAGGATGCAGTAATTCAGATTATATTCGCGGGTAAAGAGGAAAAAAGAAAACAATCAGTTGGGGAAACTTACATTATATGTAAAAATCGTCCTATGTAGATGGCCATTAGACCGACCAATGCCTCCTCGTTGTAACAGCACGACCTTTTGTCCAGATGACAATTCTCACTGCAAACCTTTGGTTCCAATTGGTGCTGCTTGTGAACCGGTACAGTATCACCTTATTTAGTTGTGGAAACATATACAGACTTTGGCCCAATATTGATGAAATGATTTTGATTTTTTAGCAACGTGACGATGAATGTGCAGGAAAGAATCCCATTTGCCTTAATAACACTTGCCTCATTAAAGGTGCTCCATTAGGTGGTCAATGTGGTGCAGACAAGTAAGTCGCTTGGGAAGCATGAGTAATGGAAGAAAAAAAACTAATGGGTTATGTTGGGAATCCTTCTTCATTAGAACCACGTATGCATCCCTTGACGCTGAACAAGAGACCTTTCAACAAACAATCATTCGCGACAACTGTACCCTCGGAACCTACTGTAATATTGCGACCAGTCTTTGTATCGAATCCAAACCCAATGGTCAATACTGTGAACAGGACCGTGAATGTCTTTCGGGGACATGCAGCAATGATTACGTTTGTATCAATGGTCCTGAAGTGTTCCATACCATCAAACCATGGCTCTGGGGTGTCCTTGGTGCAGCGGTGGTGATCTTTGTGCTGCTTATTCTTGGTGCGCTTTGGATCCTCCATCGGTATCAATCGAAAAAAGAACATGCCAAGATCATGGCCTTCTTTGGGGACAATGAGGAATTTGCAAAATACGTGGATCATGATGAGAACACTTCTGTTTATGAGAACGACCAGTTTGTGAATGACAGTCGAACCAGCGTGGTGTATCTCACCACACCCGACTATGTCAAGTCTTCGGCCCTTTCCACCAGTTCCTGGCGCAATTCTTCAGCCGCCAAGTTACGTGAAGCTTCTCCTCGTACTTCAGGCAGTTTCACCCCAAGTGGAAATCGCACGTTGACTCCTGAGCCTCGCTAAAAGAAAAAAAAAAAAGAAAGCTTTCTCTGATGATACCACACGATTCTCCAACTTCTTCTTCTCTTACCGTCTTTAACAAACTTTTGACCAATTCATATACACTTCATACGCACGCACAAAAAAAATACGTCCATGTATTATTTTGGGGGTCATGATCGAACTCTCTGTTTTTTGGTCTCTCCCGAAACGGAGTTCTCCCTTTTGACCCCCTTCCCTTTTTTTTTGTTATATATATACATATAATACTTTCTAAAAACACGTTTTTTCCCCAATCCTGCATGTGTAATTCATTTTTCGATCCTTTTTTTTTTATTTTCTTAAATTATAGCAGCCTTGACGTATAAAACTTTATGAAATTCATAGACCTTTGGGAGAGAGACATGCAGCCAAAAAAAAAAAAAAAGGCTTTATTTCTCTACAAGTCATCCAATGGTAATCAACATGTACCTTTCTGAAAACGACATGGGATTTTATCCAATCCTTTGTTTAGACTTGAAATGAAGGGCATTAAGAATACAATGTATTTGTTGTTAAAGCGAAAGAAAGAAAAGGCCGAGGGGGCCAGGGGAATAAGGGTTCGTTAGAACTTATCCATTTCCCTCCCTCCCTCCCTCCCCCTTCCCCCTGTCTAGATCAAAGAAACAAGTGAATTAAAAGCAGCAGCAGCAGGAAATACATATGATATAAATAAAGGGAGAGAATTGCAGGTAACGGAACTAACTTCCGATAAGCCGGTTCCTAGAAAGAGAAGCATTTCCTTTTTTTTTTCTCTTTTATTATTTTTTTAATAGCGTATATTCACAATGTCCATGGTTAATTGTTTTATGGATTTACATCGTATAGACACATAACCGTAAGGAACGTCATACATCCATTCTTTCCTTCGACTATGAGGCGTTGATCGTTGAGGTAAGGTGGCTGGGATGATCATATCACGATAGATTTCTAGCTCAGCCAATTCCTTGGGTTGCAGTCGCCCGAGAGCCAGCGGGGTTCTGCTGAGTTGCTCAACCACATGAAGATGATACCAACGCGAAAGAGCTTCTTCGCCTATCAGTCTTCCCTTCCGTTCCTCTGTCCTTCGGATCTTGTCCAGCAATGTCACCTTGACAATAGTCGCTTCATACCCGATATGAAACATCCCATTATCCCGCATCCGGTGCACCTGCTCAATCTTCAGTGTGTCAAACGTATGATTCGGCATATCAATGCTCAAATATGGTCCACGAGCAACCCAGCTGCAATTTCGCAGACGAAGATCACGCAGATGAAGACATCGTGAAGAGAGATAAGAAAAGATATCAGGCGAAAGGCGCATCAAGGTAAATGAAACTTGGGTAAGACTGGGATAGGGACGATGGTTATGACGTAGGTCATCGTCGTCGTCCTCCTCCCAAGGTGGAAGGATCACCGCGCCTCGGATCAAGGTCAGTATCCGGAGATGTTGACAGTGAGAGAAAAGCAAGTCGAGGTCCATTTCGAGCGAAAAGAAGCTGCGGTAATCATCACTGGCCAATTCAAGCTCCACCAGATGCTGGCACCGACCAAGGGAGGCAAACATGTCGGGGATCGGTGCATCGTACCAGATCGGCATATGAAGCACTCGAAGGGTCGTTGCGTGTTGCCGTACCATGGCCTTAAAATCTTCCTTCGTCATCCCGCGCCTGTCGGGTAACATGGTCAAGAACATGAGATGGAGCGTTTCCAGAGGGTGCACTTGATCCAGGAAGGAGTAGCCTGGCCAAAAGGCTTCTTCGATATTCCGCATGCGGAAAGAGGTGAGTTGTTGGCAATAGCGGGGGATGTACATCAATGCTTCCTTTGTTTCCTGCGGCCGATCCAGTAAGGGCTGTGGGTGTATTGCTGTGGGTGTACGGAGTTGCCAATCGATGGTGATCAACCCAGGATATTTCCGGGCCAAGTACTCTATCCAGCGAGGATGTTGAAACTGAAAAGATTCTAACTTGAGTGTCCGCATGGACCATTGCGGGTGGCAACCATGCTGTTCAGACGCCTCTTCATCGTCATTGGCAATGGGAAGGAAATTGACGTTGGTGATTGAAAGATACTGAAGTGAAGGACAAATGGTATGAAGCTCTCGTAGATTATCTGTGGACAATTGCATCATCCGGCTATCGTCCACATAATAACTCTCGCCTGATAGCGTCAAGTGGGTTAAATTGCGGGCCATCATCAACATCAAGATCAAGAGACGGCCTTGGTAATGCGGTGCAACAGGGTATTGGGATAAATCCAGATGCGTCAACTGCCGACCCATATGGAGGAGAAAGAACAAGGTTAAGGTGGGGTCATTCAATCGGACGCGCCGAAGTGATTTGTAGTCTCGGATCGCCTCGTTGCTGTAACCGATCCGTTTCCAAAGGTAATTGTGGAAAGCAAACTCTTCTAGATTAGAGCATAGTGTTGGTAACACTTTGAACTCATCCCGACTTATTCCTAAACGATTGAGATTCAATTCCCGTACGAGATGGCCAAGCTCTGATTCTCGACATGTCCGTAGCAAGGCTCGAAATTGCCAACGCGTGCGTAATCGAATAGTACGGTACAGAGCCCTAGCGAATTCAGCATGCCAAGCTCGGCATACGATGGCGCACTCGCTTTTTTCTTTTGAGGATAGATAGTCAGCAATGTGTCCAATGATCTCATGGGGTAATCTCTCCATGCTTTATACACCCGTTCGTTTCGTATTCTTTCTTTTCTTTTTTTTTTCCTTATGGCGCAGAGTGACACAAACGGGTAAAAGAAAAAGGGAAAGCACACAGTTACCGTTTCTGTCACGCTTTTCTTTTTATTGCCACAGACACACACACACAGACACACACACACAGACACACACACACACAAAGGAAACGATCTTTTTTAAGTTTGTTCAAGCATTGTGCTTCATCTTCCCCGGGCTCTCCTTTTCCATTTTAGCTATGTCACATAAAAAACAGTGGAAAGGAGAGAAAGAGAATAAATTTATTTTTCATGGCAGTGCTGTTTTTGTTTCTTTTGTCCCTCAAAAAAGAGCAACAGAGTAAAAAATGTTGAGGATAAGGACGATGACCTGACTTTTTTTTTTCTTTTTTTTGCGTTCAGTCTTGTTCTAATACTTATTCAAACCAGGATCTTATTCTTCTTTTATTGGAATGAAGAAGATGTACTGTTGATTTGATTGTTTTTTTTATCCTTATCTATCTTTGGCCATTATTGTGTGAGTCGGTAGTCATGGAAAAAAGTAAATCGTACCATGCGACGACGAAGGGTTTCAGACGCAGATGTCTACAAAAAAGGCAAGTCCGAAATCATTGAATGATGTGAAGGAAACCATCGGCCAATAGGCTGCTCAGGTCCTTGATTTTTTCATTCGCACTAAAAAGAAAAAAATAGAATTACCGTGCGCATGGATAAAAAAGAACTGGGCTAAGTTTCCATGTAAAAAACTCCCCTTCTTTCTTCTTCTTTTCAACCTCTGCTTCTCTCTCTCTTTCTTTTGCTTGTTATCTCCTTACTTCTTCTGTTTATATAAAATATCATGTCTACAGCTCACTATCATCATCATCACCATCATCATTCTTCCGTTTCTCACCATCAACACCAACAACAACAGCAGCATGATGCCGCAGCTTTAGGTAACTGCATAACATTCGAAAAAGAAAAAGGAAAGCAAAGAGTATTTTTCTTTATTAAACTTGAGCTTGTGTCTCTCTTCTTTTTTCTCCCCCTTTTGCTCTTTTGCAGCTTATCGACTGGAACAGTTCAAGACCCAATATGAACTGGCTCGGAACTTTTATGATGATCATGAATTCTGTCCTGTACATACACCAAGAGAAGTAAGTTAGAGTTTCTAGTTTTATATTTTGTTTGTAACAAAACTCCCAAACAAAAAAAAAAAAACAAGAAACAAGAAACAAGGGAAAAGTTCCCACTAACGGTGTACTTCTTTTTTTTTTCCCAGTCTATAGAACATTGCGGACGTATTCAACAGCGATATTCACCGAAATCATCCCCTTATCCGTCACCACCCAGAAGTTATAGGTCTCCACCGTTACAAGAAAGGGTGGGCCGAGTGATATCCATTATTGACCCCAACAGTGGAACAGCCATCCTCCCCTCTGGTACGAGTACAGCGACAACAACAACAACAACAGCAACCAACACTACCATGACTGCTGCTGGTACAGGTACTGGTAGTATTTACACTTCTTCCCAACGGACGGCGGTGCCCAACTATATCCAGGGAAGGCCAAGGGCGGGACCCAGCCGAACGTCCCTTCCACCTTCACCACCACACTCTTATCATCATCCTTCTCATCCTCATAACAACATGGGCTCTGTTCTATCTGGAGGAGTTGGAGGAGGTTATAATCATCCTTCTTTCGTATCCGAACCGTTGCGGACTGTCAATCATCCAACAAGTTATGCACCTTTCCGTGAAAGAAGTCGGGGCATCCCGATCATCCATCCGACCAGTGGAACTGCTATCCCGCTCCCGAACCGCCCAGGTCCCATTAATACCACCGCTCCTGTGGATGTGTTGGTCCGTTGAACATACTAAACCCTATTTTTCTTTTTTATGTTTATTGTGTTTGTGTCTTTTGTCCTTCCTGCCCCTCCTCTTATAGTATCTATATAACTTTCTTTTTTTTTTTCTCTCTCTCTCTTTGTGTATCTTCTCATCTTGTGTTTCATCCATGATCAAAAAGAAAAAGAAAAGAAAACGATTGATTCCTTTTCCCCCAAAAAATCTCCTCCTTTCTTTTCCCCATATTTCCCCCATTCTAACAAAATAATATACATATTGTATCCTCTCTCTGTTTCTCTCTGTTTCTCTTTCTCTTACTCTTTCTTTTATCTCTTTCTGTTTAGCATATTCCTATTATTATTTCTTTCTTTTTTTTTTACATCTGTTAAAAATCCGTTCATAAATAATGAAATAAAAAAAAAAGTAACGAAGTACAAACAAAACGGTCTCTATAAGCAAAGTGAATTTCTTTATTTTTTTTTTCTTTCGGTCATGCACCCAAAAGGAAAGCACAGTGCGTATAGGATGTACAAGGGTAAACGCGTGATATGGTGACGATTGACGACATTCATTTTCTCTTTTTTTTTTTTTTGCATGATGCGATCACGGTCAAAGAAAAAGCCTTTTTCTCTACATTTCTTTTCTTTCCTTTTTTTTCTTTTCTTTGGCTTAGTTACCTCCCCTTCTGTCCATTGTCATGACGCGTTTCCTTACCTTTGCCTTGTTGCTAATCTTGTGTTGGATGGCATTGGCAGCGTCTGTGGATTATTGCGAGGGTTTATTTGCACCCAATCAGGAGAATTGCAAGAAATTCGATTTTGGCCATGTTACTGATTCTGAACGATGTAACAATCAAACAGACACAGGGAATCAAACCTATCATGGCACACCGCTCACTAATTGCACAACGTAAAAAAAAAATTAATTTTGGGTGGAAATAAGAAAACAAAAAAGATGGATACCAACATGGTGTTTTTTCCTTCTTTTTTTTTTTTTTAGCTTTTATGATATCAGCAACCTACCTGATCAATCCATTGATCCACAGGCCGCCAAAATGGCCCAACTTATTACCAATGTGTAAGGGTATTTTACCCATGGTTGAAGAAAAAGTTAAACAAAAAGCTGATTTTTTATTTTTTCTTTTATTTTTTTTTTTTTTAGTTTTGAAAATGATGATACACAGATGGGTTATGCAGTAAGTTTCGGTCTGTCAAACGTTGACTTTGGTGAACCCTACTTTCCATATATGGA
Organism: Apophysomyces trapeziformis B9324; assembly: GCA_000696975.1. NCBI lineage: Eukaryota > Fungi > Mucoromycota > Mucoromycetes > Mucorales > Mucoraceae > Apophysomyces > Apophysomyces trapeziformis. The sequence continues at coordinate 83,657 of JNDP01001340.1, forward strand.
TTGAATTAAAAAATATTGAACCTTCCTTCCTTCCTCCCTCTCTCTCTCTCTCTCTCTCTCTCTCTCTCTCTCTTTGTTTCCGCGTAATAGTTCGTCAAAAAGCTTGGTGATTGTCGTGGTTACACATGGTAAGCACAAAGAGAAAGAGAAAAGAAAAAAAAGTTGTGTTTGTTCATATAAAATGTATTCTACAGTGGTTACATTGGATTTACGACGGGGACAAATGATGCTTGGACGGTGGTCAAACAATATACTAAACGAAAAGAAGAAAATAAGCTGAAGCAATACCTTCCGGAACTGGCTCGTCTGAGTGCATTTGAATTTGGTGATCCTCGACGAGATGATACCAGCCATTTAGTGGGATACCCCGAGGCCTGGCAAGACATTGCTTGTCATGATCCTGTTTTTGTCGGAACGCAATTGGATGTGGGCCATGCTATGTATCTTCAACCGGGTCTGAAATATGCAGCCAGTGTAGATGTCCATTCCAACCTTGGCAAATTTATCTTTTATGGTAACGTGCTATGTTTGCTGCTTTTCTTTTTGTTTTTTTCATTTGCCACTTGCTTCCTAATACGCTCAATCCCTTATTTTTTTTTTCATGAAGATACCATTATCATGCATGGATGGCAGGTAAAAAGAAAAAAGAAGAGAGCCACAGTGGAATATCCCTCAACTGACGATTTTGCCGTTCGATCCGTCTTCTGCCTGTTTTTGTTTGTTTTATTTAGTATGTCGAACCATTGATTAACCTGCCACGTATTATGGAGCTTACAGGACCTCGAAGAAAGCATGAATCGGAAAAGTCCTATCTGACCCGATTCATGACCATTCGCAGACAATTGCTTTGCTGTTTCCCAGGCAATGTATGGTATGTTTTGAAAGGGAAAAATGGGGAAAAGCAAGGGAGATGAGAGAAAAGAAAGGTAGAGTATGGAAGATTCGATGATTTTAAATCTGTGACAGGAACGGAGCTGCAAGTCGTACAAGTGACATCCAAAACTTAGTGGATGACTGGCATCGTAACAAGGACATGAAATATCCTGTGCATCTCGTGGCCTTCAATATTACTGTGACAGGCAAGGAAAGCATGCTCTATGATACCCGTCATTGTAAGAAAGAGTACGATGCGCTTCCCAAACCCATTGAGCTCCCTATTCCTGATAAATGTCCCAACCCGCTGTAATGAAAGAAAACAAAAGTGACATCTTTTTCTTTTTTACATTGAAAAATATTTTATGAATAATACCTGAGATCCATGAAAGGAAACTGAATTCATTCTATCCATTGTACGAACTTGTCGCTGTTGTATCCTAATGTGACAAACGGTACTATCTTTTTTTTTTTTTTTTGTTCATGTTGCGTAATCAGTTAGTCAGAAAAGAAGGATGGCTACAGCGCGCAGATAAGATCCCTACCCCTTATTGTTCGCTAAAACAAAAATAGACAACTATTTCCTTTTCTTTCGTATTTTCCTTCCTGCATATTGTACTCACTGTAGAGATTTAACCTAGTTTTGTTATTTTTTTTCTTTCTTTTTTAGTCCTATTGTTGTTTGTCTCCTTTGTCTTTCCTCTCCCCAAATAATATATCACCATGGATACTTTACCGTACCAATTGCTTTGCCGAGAAATTGGTTGCAGCAAGTGGCATTCTCTACCTCATGCAGAAAGATTAAAGAAAAAAAAAAAAGAGAAATGAACACGTTGTTTCTGCTTTTCTTGTATCTCTCCCCCCAAATCCCACCCCACATTGGCTACTATGCCGCGCTACTATCTCTCTTACACACACCCCCAGCGTCCAAAAAAAAAAAGAGAGGTGCATAAACGCGGGGAAAGTCCTATCCATGCCGATCTATGAATTCACACGCCTGCACCCCAAAAAATAAAAGTCTAAGCTCTTTTAGATAGTATGTCAATTTCAATATAAGAAAAAAAGAAAAAGACAATGTGTTTATGTGGGAAAGAAAAAAAAGAAAACTGTTGACATATTAGAAGAATAAAGGGATTTATCTGAAATTTAGCATTAGAATATAGACAAGATAGACAGAGAGACAGGGACAAACTAAGCCATCATGTCATATGCATTGTGGCAAGTGGTAACGAAAAAGGAAAAAACTTATGTCCTTTTTTTTTTTTGTGTTCCATGTACTAAATCAAAAAAGAAGGAAAAACGTGGTAGCTCCTGATCAACTGACGGTATCTAGTAACCATGCCAAAAAGGTCCAAGGAAATGGTATTGTATTTAACGGGCAAATAGCAAAATAACGAAGGAAAACAAAAGATTTACTATAGATTCTAACTTTCTCTCTTTCATATATATACTTCTTCTATATGTTCTTTTTATTTTCCTAGAATGATTCCATTTATCTCTATTCTCTAGGTTATTGCTGGTTGATTTAATTTACCGACAATCTAGACCAAGATTGGCCTGGTGTGGATGTTCCTTTTTCTTTTTCTTTTTTTTTTTTTTACTTTCCTTTTCGTTTTCCTTCCAAGCTAAAAAAGCGCCAAGTATTGTTTCTTTTTTAACAAAGAACAACCTATGCGATGGAAGACAAGAAATAGGCTTAGTTTGCATATTGAAAACCAACATTTTAGGGAAAAATAAGATAAATAAAACAAGTTTTTCTTTTTCTTTTTTTTCCCCGTTCATTGCATGATGCATGGAAAACGGCAAATGTTGTTCCCCATCTCATGGAATAGGTTCCCAGATTTTACGGACCGTGGATAAAGGAAACAACCTAATCAATGTCTAACCTCAATATTGGGAAAACAGAGTAGGGCAAATCAGTTTTTTTTTTTTTTGCACGAATGTCCAACACTATAATATTTTTTTTTGTTTTGCTAACATCACTAGAAGCATGGACTTTTTGTACTTTTCCCTTTTTGCATCTTAGGGAACTTGCCCATTTTTTTCTCCTTCCATTGGCCAGTGTGTTCTAGGTCCCTCTTTGAACTTTTTCATATTCATCCCATTCAATAAAACTGAAACATTGGGGGGGGGGAAATAAAGAAAAAGCACGCACCATTTAGGCAGTTTAGCAAATTGGAAAAAAAGATGTATCCCAAACAAGGGTTTGCGGTGAATAGACTAGAAAACACTTTTTTTTTTATTATCATGTGTTTTTTCTAGCAAAAGATAAACCCAAAGAAAGAATGATACAGCAGAAGACGGCTATTAGGGAGCCTTTTTTTTTATGTTCTTTTCTTTTTTGGTTTTTGTGTAATGAAAACCATGAGAAGGATTTACCTTTATCATCCAAGTTAGCATATCTTTTTTGTTATTGAAAAAAAAAAGCTTCGGTTTTTTGGGAGTTGGAAGCGGGATTGTAAAAAAAGACTGTGGGAGTTTGGTCCTCTGTTTCCTGTTTTGACGAACCTCGGCTTCATGTGTCAAAAGGATAGGATGACAAAAAGGAGAAGAACGAAAGAAATGGGAAGCGATGATAAAAACGTGGCGATGATAAGAGTTCTTTCTGTTTTATTTTAGCTTTGGGTTACCTAGTGATATATTGAATTTTTGATTTACGTACCACCGTTCATCCTCTAGGTGATCTATTTCCCTCTCCATGATAGGACATTTGTCCTCCCTTTCCTTCTCTCTCCTCCCTCCCCCCATCTCTCTCTCTCTCTCTCTCTCTCTCTCTATCTCTCTTTGTAACCCACTCACTTGCTTCATATGACCTTGATGAGCAATGGTACTATTTTACAATGAATTTCCAATTTTTTTTCTTTTTAGTAAATGAACCTAACTTATCGCTCTGTCAAAATAACAAGGTCTGAGTGATGAGATTCTACCAAACTGACATCATTGTGCATCCATGAAAATCAAAACCCGATAACAAAGGGAATCCAGCCTGCAGATCGACCCTCCTCCCTTCCTCGTCCAGTACATGGAGTCTGTCATAGTATTTTTCCTTTTTGAACATTGCTCTGCTCTTTCTCTCTCTGCCGTTGTTTTTAATTCCATGTAAGCTCATGAATGATTCCTTCCAGTCCTAGATAAGAAGCAACAGTGGACTTTCAAGTTATAGAATGATAGTACTATCTATTTTATTAAGATGGAAACAGAAAAGAATATATACATGAAAAAAAAAGGTAAATTAGTAAGCTAATGGTCCGTCTTGTAAAGTGTTTGTCTCGCAAGATAGATTAAAATTATGAAACCCAATATAATCTCAATAAAATGTTTCCCGATTTCATGAATGGGTTTCTTTAAGATAAAAAAACTTTGCATCATGTCCAATTGATTGACGTGCTCATATCAGTACCCAGTTTCTGTTCGATTTTTTTTTGGTTCCGAGCAGCTCCAAATACGATATCTTTTACAATATTGGAAGGTCTTTCATTAGTAAAGAAGCATCTTTTTTACAAGTGAGTAACCAAAGCATCTCTACCATTTTATTTTGCTTTTTTACCCTCCTGGGTCTTAGCAAGCGATGTATTAAGGGTCTACAGTGGAGCAGCAACTTTGAAAAACCAATCAGGACTGGTGTCATGAATAAGGAAACCTTTGCCGCGTAATATCTAACCCATTAGGCTTCCAGTCTTTTTTCTTTTCTTTTTTTTTTTTTTTTCGGGGGGCATTCACACTTGTGTCCGGGACTCCGGAAATACATCAACTAAATTTCATTGTTATAATTGATAGATGCAATGCAACTCAGTTTGAGAATGCCATGACAATAGGAAGGTATTTTTTCAATCTGCTAAGAACGTCAATGATAGAAGATTCCTCTTACAATAAGTGGAGAAAGGACACCATTGGTTTGTCATCGGATTTATTTTTAGTTCCGGGACAACGCTCTCTCATATACAAGTGAGGAATAAGTGTCGTCGTCCAAGCATGACTCATGAATAAAATAGAAGAAGTTAATGAATAATTTTGTCGATTTTTCTTTGTCTTTCTGTTTGTTTCTCTGTTTGTTACTGTTGTGTTTATTTACCAAACATTTCGAGTTGGTTTTTTTGTCCAAAGATATCGGTTATCTTTTTCCCTTCTAATTTGGGTAAAAAAGAAAATTGCACTAAGCCTAGACAAGGTGGAGTTTTTTTCTTTTAATGACAGGGAAATGGTAGAACATGTAAATGTTTCAGCAGAAAAAAAATAAGTCCAAGGCAACGCGCATAGTAACAAGTCTGAAATACTCGTCTAGGTAACCAATATTATTTGCTTTTTTTGGGGGGGGGGCATGCTCTTTGTAAACAGGAACCCCAATTCTTTTCCCTTTTCTTTTTTCCTTGTGTCTGAAACCAAAGGAGATCTGGAGAGTCTATGTCCGTATGTCCGTGTGTGAATGGGAGTGATTGTGTGTGTACGTGCGTGTGTGAAACCGTGCACGAGAAGAAATCCTAATCGGAGATCTATTAGGGAGTTTTGAGTCATCTGACAGGTGGGGTCGATCGTGTCATGATCGTACGAGGATAACGAAAAGCAATAAAAAAGTTGGGGGAGGGATGAAAGGGAATGAGAAGGGGGATAGAGAAAAAGAACGATATGGTTTTTTGGTTGGTTGAATTGATTGGGCAGGAACAAGCATCGCCAGATCAAAAAAAAAACCAAACAGGTGGGTTTGAAGTAACTAAGAAACCAATCATGGAAAACAATTGTCATTGTACTCTTTATTTGTTTTTCAGCGAATGACGATGATGATACATTGTTACCCTTTTTTTTTTTTTCTTTTCCTTCCACATGTTGAGCGGAGACGAAAAGTCAGATGATATGGAGTATATTGTTTGACCACAGAGAGAGATTGGAGAGACAGAGAACATAGAGAGACAGAGAGAACAAAAATAGCAAGCTCCCGCTTTCTATAACCGACAGTGAAGAACTGCAACTCAATAAGATTCGTTGGCGCCATTGTCCGAACATGAACTAAGCGCACGTGCACATCCTAATTTGTTGAATATTTTTTCTGTCGTAAAGAAAAAAAAAAGAATTTGATCGTCTGCTCTGTTGAGTCGCGGTGAGAATACCGAATCGCTGTTTCGATTGATCAGATAACATAATTTGAAATTTCCGGATCAGGATGTTTGAAAAGGAAAACTATTGAAATTGAATGGTAAACATTGGTTTGCTTTGAACTTGCATCGCGTGATCAACAATGTAACATTTTTCTAACAGTTGTCGTGATGATAAGACCCTGGAAATGCAGTGTAACTTTGTTATTAGAGTGGAAAAAAAAAGGGGGGAGGGCAAGTAAGAGAGTTAGGGCGATATAGATAGTGTGTGTGAGATTGAGATAGAGATAGAGATAGAAAGAGCATGGGCGTAGCATTCGAATCCAATGTTTGACACTCAACACATACATACATACACATAAACCCAGAGTGGTGTGTCATTTTTTAATCAACCGATCCTTTTTGTTACCCCATTTTTTTTCCGCTTTCTCTTTTACGATTTCCCCCTTTCTGATCTTTTTTTATTTTTGCATTTCTGTTTTCCTTTTAATCCAATTATCAAGTCATTCTTTTTGTTCTATTATGATTTACTTTTTTTCTCGGGTCGGAAATTTGCCAACTGAGAGATCTGAGTTTCTATATTGTTTTTTTTTTTGGGTTTAGAGCACTAACGAACATTAAGCAAAGTTATGGAATCGTGCACAGATACTCCTCCCTTTCTTGGTTCATAATCAATTACATGTTGTAGTCCATATAAAGAAATAGAATACCACATTGATAAAAAAAAAGAAATTTCAGACGTAAACTCGTGCTATGGTTCACCACGTTTGATATCCTCTATTCAATTCATTCTCTCTCTCTTTTTCTCTGTCCAATGTAATTATAACAATAATATAAAAAAAAAACCTTCCTAAGTTCTTATCCATTTCCGAAACGGAACGTGCTAGTAACAAAAAATCAGTCCCTTCTTTTTTTTTCTTTTGAATTCTTTAACCCAAAAAGACAAGACTTACATTCAGTTTATGACAAGATCACTTTTTCTCTTATTGAAGTCCAGCAAACTTCGATCAGATTTGGGATTCTGAACCTTTTTTTTTTTTTTCTTTTCCCCCCCGTCGTTCTCCCGGTTTCCCCAGCAACCAACCAAAAAAAAAATTAAAAAGATGGTTGTGTTTCCGAGGGTTAAAAAAAGGTAAAGCCCGACTTCTCAGCACTCTTCTCTCCCCCCTCTCTCTCATCTCATCTCTTCCCTTTTTCTATCCTCACCTTGATTTGTCATTTGCTCTCATAAGCATTGAGCATTTTCAAGGAGAACATAAAAAAAAAAAGAAAGACCGCGCCCTCAATTTCATTTATTCCAGGGGACCACAAAGTTTTACTTTCACCAACGTAATTTCAACAAAAGGTTTTCTTTTTCTTTTATATATTTAATAGTTTCTTTTCATTACAGGTTTTTTCTTCCTCTTTTCTTCTATTTTTCTATTTTTCCCAAGTTGAACAAACAACAACAAGAAGAACAAAAAGAAACACTTCTTTCTTCTACCTCACCAACACAACACAAACATATAAGCCTCTCTCTCTCTCTCTCTCTCCATTTCTCCAAGTTGGTCATTGCATTCCGTCATGTACCCTTACTCTGATCGACCGTCATATGCTCATGCAAAGCAACAAGTGGAAAACTATTATTCTTACGCCCCCAATTATGCTTATGGAATCCGCTCGCCTTATTCCACTCCAAGATTGAATCGAGATACTACTATGGCCTTTCCATCGATTGTTCCACCACAACCCGCTTCAGCAACACCTCCGCAACGTCCAAAATTGACCACATCCCTATGGGAAGACGAAGGAACAATCTGTTACCAGGTCGACGCTCGTGGTATTTGTGTTGCCAGACGTCAAGGTACCAACATATCACTCTAGGAAAACAACAAACCAAAACCAAACATCTAACTCATTCTTTACGAAATTCCTATTTTATAGATAATGACATGGTCAATGGCACCAAATTATTAAATGTCACAGGAATGTCCCGTGGGAAACGGGACGGCATATTAAAAAATGAACAAGGACGAGTCGTCGTCAAAGTTGGTGCAATGCATTTGAAAGGCGTATGGTAAAACACAATACCAAAAAAAAAAAAAAAGATAATTTTCTCGTCTTTGCGCGGGTTTCTAACTTTCTTATTGTTTGACAGGGTAACTTTCGCTCGCGCCAAGGCATTAGCGGAACAGTTTAAGATTACGGAAGATGTTCATCCCTTGTTTGTCGATGATCCAGGTGTTTACTTCTACACAGCTCCTGTTCCTTTTCCTCAAAACATGGCCAATTACTATATGCCATCAACCTATTTATCTCCGTCTCAAGATATCTACCCATCTTACAACAGTAAGTCAGAAAAAAATTTCATTTTTTTGAGATATATTTGCTGACCTCTATTCATCTCTTTTTTTTTTTCAGACAGCGCTGCCTCGCATCATCACCAGCATCATCATCATCAGCAGCAGCAGCACCAGCAGCAGCAACCTCCGTCTTCGTCTCCGTCTACAGCTGCTGATCCGATTCATATGACTACGAGCAATACTACGTCTGTTGTTTCTACGCCGAGTCAACCATTACCTCCTGCTCCTTCCGTGCCATCGATGATTTCTCCTAGTATGTATTACAAGCAAGGAGCAAGTGGTGGCCTTTGTATGCCTTTTGAGGCAAAAAGTGATTCGGTCGGATGTACAGTCCAATCAGTGTCCCCATCATCCCAGATCTGTGGAACTCCGTCCAATTATGAAAGCAGACCAAAAGCAGCTGCTGCAGCTGCCCTACCCCATTACGACATGCTGTCTGGGAACCGGCCGTCGTCTTCTTCGCCCTATGAGTCACTTTACCAGCAACATGCTTCAGCGGTCGAGACCCATGCTGTCACCACGACAACCACCGCCACCAGCACGGCCACGATTGCCACACCTACCTCGCATATGATGGACTATCCGAATCGCCATAGTGGAGGTGCTTCATCGATTTTTTCCACGCTCACCGCGGATGATTCTGCTCCGACAACACCAGCCAACTTTGTCTCCTACTCCTATGACACCACCACACCCCAGCCATCCTTTTCCGCCTTTGGCAGTCACCCTGTTCCCGCTTCTTCCTCCTCTCCTGCCACCCCGCCACAGCACCAGCACCAGCAGCTGCCCGAACGCCATGATCTGACTTTCACACGCCGCCACAGTCCAACGGTCCAGCCCCTGTATACACCTATGCCACATTACAAACCACCTACCACTAATACAGCTTCCCTTCAGCAACACCTTGGTCCTACCACTATGACTCCCCATTATTATGATGATGATCTGCGCAATCGAACATCCTCTACGACCCAACTGGAACCTCATTGGTGATCGCACCTCTACGCACCCACTCACTCACATATATAAATATTCTTTTTTTCTTTCTTTCTCTCTCTCACACACACGCACACACTCTCATGCACAACACACGCACACATACATGAACAACCCCCCCCCCCCCATTTTTTTTTTATTTCTTTAAACAATAACAACAGCAACAGCAACAACAACAATTTTTTTTATCTCTCTCTCTTTCCTTTATTTTCCGCAAGCCCTGAATAATACTAGTCCATGCATCGTCTTTCACGTTTTCTTTTTCTTTTGTATCGTCTATCTTCATGTCTATATTCTTAACACGTCTTTTGTCTTCTATAATGCTGATAGTCTTTTTCTCTTTTCTATTTCTTATACCGAGAAGCTCTTTATTTGTTTTCGTTTTCTTGCTATATCACCATTTTTCTTCCCTTTATCTTTTTGTCCGTTATTGTCCAACATATTTTTTTTTCTCTGGCACATACACGCACAATAATTTACAAATATATTTTTTGATATACAACGAATTGAACTTCTTTTTTCCTTTCTGTTGTAACGAGACGGGGGATTGTTGTGGGTAATAGAAGTTGCTTTTTGTCTTTGCTTTTTACTATTCAAACAAAAAAAAAAGGGGGGGAGATCATAGTAATGAAAAGGAAAAAAGATAAAACGAATAATAATAACTTTTTTTTTACGACTTTCGGAAATCAAAGACTGGTTCGGGTTTGTTGGCTAATATCTATAAAGAAGCTTCAGTTTCCATGAAAAGTAGGAGCAATGTGATAAGCATGCGTTGTTTACCCTTTCCAATTCGGCCAAGACATCCTCTGTCAATAAATGCCTAATTTTAAGAGCATCAATGTTTTCTTTCGCTTGTGCTGCTGATGATGCACCAATGATCACCGAGGTAACGTCGGGGTTTCGAAGGCACCAGGCAATGGCTAATTGGGCCGGTGTGCATCCTATTCGCTGGGCGATATTCTGTAATCACAGGATATGGAATACAACAAAAGAGTGTATTTTGTTTTTGGTATATTGTTTTCAAGGTTTAGCATTAGATGGACAAAATTCAATAAAAAGAAAGCAAAGGAAAAAAAAATAAGTGGGAAGATCATAAAAAAAAGAAACCAATTGCTTACACATATCATTTTGACCTTTTCGACTTTTCTGCGTCCTTCATCGCTGAAGAATCCGGCTCGTAAACGATTAATTACTGGATGGTCCTGAATGGCCAGACGTGTATAGGGAGGAATCAACCCTTCGTTATACTTTCCTGTTAAAAGACCTACAATAGACAATAAAAAGACAACAGGTTAAGTTCTACCCTTTCCGACACTTTTTCTCTTTTCTTCATCCAGTCACTTGCCAGATGCCAAAGGAGACCAGGTACAGATGCCCAATTTAAACTTTTTGTACAATGGTAAGTATTCCTTTTCCACCCGTTCGCGGTTAAGCATATTGTACTGTGGTGACTGGAAAGGATAAGGAAAGGGGGGGGGTATAGATGATTATAATGCTTTGCTTCATCTCATACCAACATACCTCCGTAATTGGCGCAATTAATTGCAGCCTTTTGGCTACACTCATGGCATCCATGATCATATGAGCTGGCCATTCGCTAGTGGCCCAGTACAAAGCCATACCCTTGTCAATACACCAATTAAAGGCACGGACAATCTCTTCCATGGGTGTATCGGGATCTATCATGTATTAGGAGAAACAAAAATAATGTGAGTTGACCGCCTGTTTCTTCTCTTTAACCATGCTTCGTTTTTGGAGAAAACGTCGCTCCCATCACCATATCCCCCAACTCTCTAGGTTTCTCACTGCAATGGAATCTTTTCCAATACGGATTTCATTGACCCCTTGTGTTTCCATGATAACTCTTACCTGGTCTTTGTGCATACAGAATATCTACATAATCCAACTGTAATCGTTGCAAACAGGCTACAGTTCCTTCGAATACGTGTTTACGCGACAGACCTCGGTCATTAGGTCCCTTGCCACCCCAAAACACCTTGGTGGAAATGACAAAATCCGATCGTTTCAACCCTTTTTGACTACGTAATGCCAACCCAAGGTCAATTTCACCTTGTCCGCCTGTACTTTTGTTTTTGGTTGAGTTTGGTTTATCCTTTTCCTTTAAATTTTTCTTCCTTGTAGTCGTGCATCACCTGCGTGCGATTCGGCGACATCAAAATGGTTGATGCCCAATTCCAGTGCTGTTTTTACGATTTCGGCTGTCTGTTCTGAACGTAAGGAAATGGAAGGTTTTGGTTTTCAGTTTCTTTTTGGTCTATTCAGTCATGTTTCATTCTCGACACGGTACCAGGTGTAATTTGTCCGCCTACAGAAATGAGGAAGGAATGATGAGCGTGTATTGCCTCTCAGTAGTGCATAGGACAAGGGAAATTTATTTGTTCTCGTTACCAAAGGTTATCCATGATCCTAAGGATAATATACTGACTTTTAGCCCTGAATTGCCTAAATAGCGATATTCCATCAAAACTAGATTAGAGCAAAAAAGGGACGGAGAATGGGCAAAAAGAATCAAGAAGAAAGAAAGAAGAGAAAAAAAAATAAAGATCGCGTCCCAAAAAAGTAAGACAGTTGGGAAAAAGGTCCAATGTCGGAGTGATGCAGTTCAGCATCACACGCTGCCATTTTATGGAGTTTTCAGTTTGGACATGTATCTGGAATAGGTAGATCTTCAGGTCGTGGTAGTCTTTTGAAAGGTTGCTTGCAAGAATGAGCATCGTAATTCATGTTTTCTGTTCCTTTCACGGTTTCACCGAAAATCACGAGATGAACAGGATTCATCAAATCCTTATTCTGATCCCAATGATCCACTAATGTTTGCAAGTCCGCTTCACGGTCGGACGACTCGTTCCTAAGCAAATAAATCCCCTATTCGTAAGATATAAAATCGAAGCCTTTTTTTTTTTTTTTTTTTTTTTTTACCAAACATCACCAGGATAGCAACAAACCAGTTGACGACGTGTAGTAAGAAAACGAGTCAGATAAGCAGCCTCCGTTTCGTCTGCTTTTTTTGGTCCAGTCAATTCCAGAATTCTCGGAAGATTAATATCAGGCTCCACGTACTAACGACTAAAGGTTATTCCGGGATGATCTTGGGCCATCCAACTTTCTTTTTTTTTTAACCCTCTACTGTACCTGCCATCCGTGCTGGATGATTGTATCTTTAGGATTCAACAAACAGAAAAAGAAAAAGCGAGTGTTTAAGTTACATTCTATAATCTCTTTCTTTCTTTCGCTTCGCTTACCATAAAAGATAAATTTGCCCAAGTTGGAATGAACACCAGCACTAGCTGCATATTTCATCGCAGGTTTGAGGTACATTGCAGTACCGACATCCAATTGGGTACGAACAAACAAAGGATCATTACAAGCAGACTCTTTCCAAGCCTCAGGGAAACCAGCTAATTTACTGGTATCATCCCGATCAGGATCACCAAATGGTAAAGCGCTCAAACGGGCCAACTCGTCCAAAAATTTTTCCAACTTGTTGTCCTTAGGTTGTCGCTTGACGTATTCCTTGACCACAGTCCATGCATCGTTAGTCCCTGTTGTAAAACCAATATAACCACTAACAAAAAAAGAATGATTGGTGAAGAATCAGTCATCGCGAGTTAGTCCCTTTGTTAAGACAACCAAAAGAAAAAAAAAAAAAGGTTTACCATGTGTAACCACGACAATCGCCTAATTTTTCGACAGCCTTCAATGCGGGGAAAAAGGGTTGGTGTGAATGAAGTCAGTTTCCAGGTTTTCATCCTCCCCCCTCCCCTCTCCTTCACTTACTGCGTAGCCCATCTGGGTATTGCCGTTTTCAAATCTATTTCTCAAATTCATCAGCAACAGCTGATATGTTGAAAATCAGATGCTTATCGGACTACCCTTACACGTTGGTAATCAGTTCTGCCATTTTGATGGTATGTGGATCTATCGATTCATCCGGAAGTTTGGAAATGTCATAGAACCTAATCGAATTGGGGTTAAAACGAACCGTCCGTTTTCTAGTTTTGCCCTATACATACGTTGTGCAATTCGCCAATTTGATGATATTGTCTTTAGAACACGCTGAACTTTTAGGAGGCTTAAAGTCAAACTTGGCGCAATTCTTGGGAACCTGCGCAAATTCACCTTCGCAGTATTTATTTGGTTTGGCCAACACCAGTGGCAGCACAAGGGTTGCAGCCACAGATAGGATACGAAGAAGATACATAAAGCAAGAAAGAAGAAAGTGTGTAAACTATGTAGAAAAGGGAAGAAAAGCAAGAGAGAGAGAGGGAAAAAAAGAAGCTCGTTCTAGGAAAAAGGGGCCAGACGGGGAGCAAGCAGTGACCTTCTTACTTTTAATCTCTCGGTGTGAGTCTCCCTTTTCTTTCTTTGTGCTTACTTAATTAACCTTTAGTGTCCTCTTTTTCATTATGCTGGTCATACAATGACCAAGGTGACACATGCAATCAAGGTCATACGTTCAACAAGCTGATATTAGGCTATACCTGTCTTGGTTTTCTTAGTAGTCCATCTGATATCCCTTGCTGACCGTTAGAATGTGTGCCTAACATAAGGAAAGAAAAACATAGGACAACACAAGTGGAAAGTTGCGATACAACAGTATCCAGGCAAACATCGATTCATCGATTTGTGTCACTTTGGACCCAGCATGACAGTTACTTACTAAAACCATGAAGTATCCCTGCACTGGATAGCTGTTATTCTGTTTATTTCTTATGAAAATAGCTTGATTCTTTTGTTACTTATAGCTATGCAAGCGGAACAAGAAAAAAAAGTGCATTTACTAGAGTTTCAGCAATATGCATGAACGCATTTGCTGCCGCTTGTATTGCTTAAATTACTTTTCGTTCGGAAAGGCACTAAGACCGCCATCTGTTCTTAGCTGCTGAACGGTATTGCCTTCAATAATCTCTGGCTTCTAAGTTTGTGTCATGGAAAACAAGCGGTTTTTTATACCATAGATCTTGATGCGAATAGCCTGTAATGCCATTGCACTAGACGCGAACCTCTGCCGTTTCCTTTTTGATATTTAACTAGCTTGTGCAACGTCGATAAAGAGGTCAAGCATGAACATAGATGATTGGCTAACTGCGTTCTACATCTACCCGATCGGTTTTAAGTTCCTGTGTGACAAAATAGACGATAGCATTAGCCATAATAATTCTGTGCTACCAGTAATTAGCATAACTTGAAACAGGGTTCCACGCTACTGCATAAGACAAACCGCTTGGTTAAGGATGATACTCATACAGTATATCAACTGAGCCGCCAAATATGCATTTGTTCAAGGGGGTACAGGGCTTACAATAAGGCAGAGCTCGCTCGACACGTGCACAATCCATCTGTGTGAGGGAAACATCGCCCAATAGGTAATATTGTCAATTACCAATGACGCCGCTTTTTAAGCGGCTACTATTGTAAACACGGAAACAACTTCTACTGTTACCTAGATTTCTGCTTTGACAAACTAGAGTTGACGACAATAGGTGTTATACTTTGCTTCTTCAAGCGATACCTGTCCCGTTAGGGAAAGATAGTTTCCACAGCAGAATAACCCGCCTTGTCTTTGATGCACAATCCTGGTTAATCCGATTCAATAGAAAGCTATTTATCGCATGACCGAAATCGATTTATTTTTACTTCCCGAAAATACAGAATGATGCTACCGTTTGTTCTGATATAAATGGAACGTCTAATAAAGACATTGAAGGACGTATGTCATAGTTTCTGTGTGGAAAGAAAGACAGATAGCTGATCCGGGTAATGCTACTTCGTTGGAGGTATAAACCATCTTCACCATGTCATTAGTAGATTCTCTCCATGACTTAAAACGAACAATCGTACTGTTTAAAATTTGCCTAGGCTTTACTTTGGGATATATGACACATATTGAACTGCTAGCAATAAGCATACCTAGCGATTAACAGGATATGATGATTCTGATCGTAAGAAATTTATTGATCGCGCTCTCTTAATGACAAACAGCTGTTTACTTCGACCTTTTCGCCAAAACAGTGAAAGAAATTCAGACTATCGTTTTTACGTTGTGCAACTTTTAAAGAGAATCTCCCTATATCACGAAAGAAAACTAAGAATTTGCAGAACAAAACATGCTCGTTCATTTTCTGTACAACGCCACCTTCAACGAGTTTCTCTTTTTTCATTTACATTCAGCAAGTTTTCATTCTCCGCGCTGCGAATTCTCTTGGTGCGAGTATATACGAAATGCTATATCTTTGATTGTCTTTGTCATATCATAATAAAATAGCAAACTATAGTTGTAACTCACAAAAAAAGGCGGTTGCTCATGACTGTCTCAATGTAAACTGCTTTTTTCCGATTATAAATAGGAGAGACAATAATCTTCTCACTTCTTTTCCAAAAGGACTTTAAGTTATATATTGTCCACGCATCATCTAAAACAACATCATCATTGATCCAAAAAAGAAATGCCAACACGCTGTAGTCACTGCAATCTTACCACCCATTCCCGAATCGCCAGCCGTCTATGTCCATGTGATACCAGAAATCTTGCGCGCAGTGCTGTCCAGGCAAACAGTTTTTCAGTATTAGTGCTGCCAGAAGGTATATAAATCGATGTGCAAATTATAGTGCACAAACTTCGTGAGATTCTCCTTCATTAATATATTGTATTAGATTAAGCTTTTTAGAAGCTGAAGATACTCATGTCAATGATCGCAATGATCTTCCTCATGAGGAGGCGTCTTCCTTGACTCCTTCTGCCTAGGATGCACCTATTGATAGTAATAGGATAGCCTGTCATAGCCCTTTTCTAGAGTCTAACCTTAATGGGCGTGAGACCGTCATCACAGACACATTATATCTTCACGTCAGGCTAATTGCCAACATTGTGGCGCCAATATGTGGCTGTGGGAGAGAGCGCTTCGCTCCAGCATGGAGCATCCTGTCTTCAATATGTGCTATCGTCAGGGAAAGAGAAGACTCCCTTCCTTATCCCCTCCTCCAGAATCTCTGCGCGCATTGCTTACGGCTGATACTGAGACAGCAACGCAATTCAGACTGAACATCAGGGCATACAATAGTGTCTTTGCATTTTCATCCATGGGAGTTTACCTCGATGAGTCATTCGCCAATGCTGCAGAAGGTTCTTATACTTTCGCATTCATGTCAGATTTATTCTTTTGAATAAGGTCATTTGCTTTTCCAGACTGGATATTTTCCTGCCTTTATGCAGATATGTATCCGTAGCCATCCCCGGTGATGAAAACAATCCATAGGAGAAATTTACGTGACATCATGTATATTGTAAAGCATGGGCAGTTGATTAGGATCAATGAGATTCATGAACATGCGTTCCTCAGGCGAGCTAGAATAGATGATAGATATTTCTCAGGATGATTGCGTTGTCTGCAATAATAGAGCAATGCATTGTTGATGTTAATGGGTTGCGCGCCTCATAAGCTGTGTCTCAAACTTCAATCAACCATCATTATGCTTACTTATAGCTTAAATACAGATTTCTACAACAGCATTTGTTGTCGTGAAATAGGTCTTCTGGGAACCTACTGAAGTTCTGTTCATATACAACTGGCATAGGTTGTCTATTGTCAAAGAGTCGTTCGGTCTTTATTCTCGAGATAGAACTGATAGGTCTTCTGTTTTTATGTCGTCACAATCATGGTGGCAATGGTTTTCCTTTTTTTTTTGTTTTCGCATCTGTTCATTCTTCCTTTCTTCTCTGTTGTTTAACCATGCCTCCTCGCAAACGCCGTAGAACTAATTCCAAACCATTACCTCCAAACCAGACCTTGACTACATCATTCTTTACCCGAAGAAACAGTCTACAAGTAGAGACTGGCCCCTCAGAAACTGTGTCGACTTGCATCGATCAGAATGATATCATCCAAGCTCCAGAAGATCCAAGCTCAGAAGAGCAAAGTGGTATGTCATACTTTTCTTGAATTATATTTTTTGAGTTAATGAAGGAATACTGGCAATACAAAGGCTCAAAAAACGAAATTATAGATTTGGACGAAAACAATCAGCCATCCATTGTACCACAAGATCTGGCCAAACACGGTAAGAGCAGAACAAACTATAACATATTCCATTACACTCATATTTTACCCATAGCAGGAATCTCGAAAGGAAAAGGGAAAGAGAAAGCAAGTGACACGTTGGATGAGGATTTTCAAGACTCCTTCAGTTCTAAGCAAGGAACATGGGCAGACAAACAGCTGCAGACATTGGAAATAGGTATCTATTTTACAGTGTTTAGTTAAATTTTCATCGGCCTTAATATGGCGATAGTGCCACCGACAGAAGCTAATTTGGACGCAGGCTATGATCCGGGTCCATCCACGGGCAAAAAGTCAAAAGCATTGGTCAAGGCTGAGAAGGCTTATGCTAAGCGGAATGCGAAATTTGATGCAAAAGCTAAATTACAGGAAGACAAGCAAGAAGAGAGAATTGCATCAGGCAATACTTTACGGTGCAGTACTTGCGGTGGAACGTACCATCAACGGAGGACAAGTAAGCTCTGCCAAGACCATAAGAACAAAAGGAAGCCACTAAAAAACTTCAAGCGAACAAGTGTCATCAAGACGTCATTGGCAAACACCTGTCGTCCGGCGGAGTTTGTCAGGTCTATCGAAGATGTTGTCAAACACATACGAAATGTGACTTATGTTGGTTCGCTGTTTGCCAACTTCTTCTTTGTTCAACTACTCTCCGAAAATCAGAATATTCCACCCATTACGCATGACCTATGCTACAGTATATTTTCTATGATTGCCGGCGAAGGGAAAAATGCCAATGAAAGTCTTCAAGAAGCTTATCTGCGTTTCAAGGTCTCTGCCCCTGAATATAAAGAAGCAAAATTCCGGTCCAGAGGTTACATGACCGTAATCTCCTCCACTGCGAAAGAGTACGAGGAAGCAATCCGAAATCACTTGACAGCAAACTTCGAGCCAAAGACAATTCAATATCTTTTAGTCGGCATGTCTGACGACAAGGATGAAACATTCCGATGGAAATCCACAGTGGCGGAGCGAAGATTATTGGCAAACTTTGTATACAAACAAGCATGTAGTACAGAAGCGCCCTGGCCCACAGGCATTACAGACAATAGACAAAATCGTGATTATGTCAAGTCTTGCGTCGAGTTTCTACAGCAGTCAATAGGTATTACGGAAATAGACGAGACAAAACTCAATGCGGAGCCCCACCTCTTCCTTCCTTGGTTCTTTCAAGTGCTTAAGCGTCTTGAACAAAAGATATTTATTGCCGAGCCCACAGCTCAAAAGTACGTCTCCCCAGGGTACATTCACCGAATGGTAGATAAGGTATGTCGACAACGGTATTCAAACTTAACATGAGCTGACGATATCTTAGGTCCTCGACAAAGAGAAACTGCCAAAGCGACTCGTGAAAAGCCTCGAAGTGAATGTTAGGATAGCCATCAGGAAGCGAGAGAAACTTTCTCTGGCAAAGAAATTCGCTCGTTTATCGGAAACAGCTCTGTCGAAACTGCAGGAATTTATCAAGGAGACAGGGGATGCGATTGATGCTGGGACATTTAAGCCTGAAAAATATACAGACCCACGGGGCATGAGAAGATTTACAATGTTGCCTGTGTATAGCACCCAAATGCGCCATATCACAATGGATAACCAAGCGCTTGGTCGACTGATGTGCAAATCTGGCCTACGAGATACTATGTCACCTGTCAAGCCCGATGAAGCCAGAGAAGTGTATTTCAATTTGTTCAACATGTCAAAAATTGGGTACAGGACTATCGAAGACTTGGAAACAGAAAAAGCGCTATTTTGGTACACTTTTTATATTTCCTATGTGGGATTCTGCTAACGCTTTCATTGAAGGGACAAAATACGAACCGATGGCACAGACGTTGAATTTATTTTTAAAAAATACAAGGCACCATACGACCCGAAAAGGAAGCCACTTACACCTTCAGATATGAAAGGAAAATTTGACGATGCGTTGATCTGGGGAGTTGATCCTGGAGTGGCCAGTGCTTTTGTTGCAGCAGATGGGACACATGATTCTCGACACCGGGTCCGTTCTACCAGTACCGAAGAATACTACTCTTTATGTGGGTTTACCCATGCCTCAAGAGTTGGAGAGAAATATAACAAGCAAGAACCAGCCATCAAAGATCTTATTGATAAAACACCTTCGTTGAAAACATCTGATCTGGAAAAGCTGATTATATCAATTCGATATTGCATTCAACACTATGACATTATTTCCGAATCTTTTAGCCGAAATCAAAGGTATGGCAGATTTTCTTTGTTACAATTCTGATATCATTACTTCCGCTAGATACAGTAAATTGAGATTCAAGTCGTATATTAAGAAACAGAAAGGACGGAGCGAAATTGCAAAAAGACTACTGTATGGGAGCAAAAAATATAGCTCAGATAGCGAGGAAAACACATGCAAGTCCAGTGATTCGAAATGGGTCCCTTTATCAGCTAATGATCGACCGGAGGAAAAAGAGAAGCCCATAATTATTGCTTATGGAAATGGAGCATTCTCTGGGAGCATGAAAGGACGGAAAGCTGCGCCTACCAAAGCTATTCTGAAGGAATTGCAACAAAAAGCCAGACAACGAAAGGTATAAGCGGTTATATAAAATTCCATGAGTGACTAAGCTCGCTTTTGTTAGGCTCCTACTTTTGTGTTCCTCATTGACGAATATCTAACGTCTCAAATATGTCCAGTCTGTCAGAAGCGAAACTTACAGAACGCAAAAGAAGGAAAAGATGCGCGAGGCCAGGAAGGCTCAAAAATTCATGTCGTACTGACATGCTCTAACAATCCATGTACGACCATGTTTTGGAATCGAGACTCTATGGCTGCATCCAACATTTTGCATGTTTTCTTGCACATGAGAGATAATGCCAATCGACGACCAGGTTCCTTTATTAGATTGGCAAACACATAAATAGTATTCAGTTAGAGAATATTATGTCTTAACTTGTTAAACTATATAAAGCAACAGAATCGTAAAACCCAAAACAGGAAACTTTTAGAAATCAGTCCATTGCAAGCACTCGCAATGTAGTTTATAGGGAAATTTATGACGATTAAAGAAAACCTCCACCTATTATATGCTTTCTCCTATGTACCTATGTACCTATGTCTTTTGTTTCTTATGTTCTCTATGTCTCTTCTACATTTTTATATCCTTTACAATCCTATGTCTTTATGCGCTTATATCTTTATGTGATATTAACTATATATTCTTCAACGCCTAAATCAGTGGTATGGGAGCGGGTTGGGAGGGGGGAGGGGTGACGCGCTGCGAAGCGAGCGGGTCAACACTGGTCTGTTATAAAAAGCAGGACAATCTTAAAGGTCGAAATAGACCACGTTGCGTGTGTCATAATATTATTTTTCACATAATAGCAACATTTCTTTTAGATATCGTTGTCTGTTCAAAAATGGGGGGGGGGACATCAGGACAATGAGTTGTTTTTTCTTGGTTTCAGATACAGCAATCAAAGCAGTCTTTATCAATCGTGGTTTGCATAAATACCGTCCCTTCTTTTTCCATCACTTTAACACTCATTTAACCGGGATGTATTCCCTCAAGAAAAGAAGACCACCCCGTTTGCCTTCAGGAAATATATTCATGGCAGCATCATCCATTCAAGGATTGATTCTCTACTCTGCGCAAGGTAAGTTTGCACCCTTAACTCATGATTAATATAGCTTATGCAAAATGGAAATAGATGATCCATCTATGGAGAAAAATAATGATGTGCCTCACTGTATGAGGATAGTGGAAAGGACAGGGACATGCAATTCAGGTATTTTACATTCACTCAGTTTCGTTTTTCAAACTGATACCCTGTTATCATTAGATGACAACAAACTCAGTCAGAGTCTTCGGATTTCAGAGGGTGCTACTGACACCGCCAGTGCAGACTTGCTCGATTATATATTCAAAGCAAGATCTACGATGAGCGCTTAATTCAGTATTGTCAGCACGGGATCTTATTTCAAGCCCTGCCGAATTGTACTTAGTCTCCCCCATTTTCCCCTTAGTGCTACTGAATGTAAGACTTTAGCACACAGTAACTGTTGTAAATTTTTACAACTTGTTAAACTATATAGCTTAAAGAGTTAAAGATAAAACTACTTTTACAAAGTTACGTCACTCATCCCAGCATGGGACAATCTTCATCACTCATACATATTGTTCTATTGTGTGCTGAAGTACACAATGCTATATTCATACAATCAGACTAAAAGCAAAAAGCATAATCATATTTTGTTAAGGTAAACATCAACATTTGGTATAATCATCTGTTCATGTTGCTCCGTGTGAAAGATGCATCCCTGTTTCGATTATTTAGCAACTCTCATGTATGTCGAGTGTTTAGAGCAGTAGGTGCCACATACGAGATGCATGATTGCCATGTGATGTTCAAGGACAAAGCTTGTTCTAAACCGGACAGTATGCAAAACTTCACTGAACCTGTGAATGCTTCGGATTTGCAATACAGCATCAACGTTATTTTGCCCATCCGACCTGGTTATGATATTGAAAAGAAACATTTGAAACTCATTACGCAAAAATAAAGTAGTCTGATATGTTGAACGGGACGGATTCTAGCTTTGACTGATCATCGACCAACTCAAACATAAAAATCAAGGTCAGTTTTTCACATTTTTAAGTTCAAACAAGAAATCTGTGCCCAAGAAGGGACAGACCAAGCGGATTCAGGACAAACCAGTTGACCCCAATTCAACATGATGAAAACAGAGAAAATCATATGCAAAAAAAAAAAAGAAGCAAATTGGTACATGAGTAGCACGTAGCGCTGCTCATTAGAATAAGAAATACAGATAGAATTAGGACGAAAACAAGAAAGGAAACGTGTGTTAAGGGGCAAAAGGGGGATACGAACGGAAGGAAAGAAGTAAAGAAAAGAAGAAGAAAGAAAGGAGAGTTAAAGACTTGTTTGGCGTGCCTGGACAGTTTTTCCGAGTTCATATAGGATCCAGTGGTAAATATTTCTGTAGATCTTGGCATGAGTGGTTGTATGAGCCACTTGATCTTCTGCTTCCTTGACCTTAAGACCAAGACGTCCGCCCGCCCAACGAGCTTGATAGATCATCACGGTAAAACGCAATGTTTCCTTGCCTATGGAACCTGCTTCAAGATCTTTTGGGACAGACTGAACCTGTGATTCTTCCCAGCGACTGTCGGTGTCGATACGACTACCTGTATCGGTTCGCTTGCGAAGAAATCGAGTCCAATCAGGGTAATCGCATTCACAAGCAAAGGTAAATGGTTCATCAGGTCTGACGCGGATATTCATGAGCCACAAAAGGTCAGATAGATCCTCCATCATTTTCTCAGCAGACAGGCGAAACAAATGCCTTCGGTTAAAGTTGAATAGACTTTTAGGATGAGCTCCCAAGCTTGGCATCGTTTGAGGTTGTCTGTCTGAATCCTGGTTAGAGGATTTGGCCGAAGGTAAAGGCTCATCCAATGATGGTCTACGGGAAGCAAACTTGGTACTAGCATTTCGACTCATCGAAAGATGACGCCAAGATGACCTTGGTTTGGCAATATCTGACTTGAGCCATGACGCTGGCGGGGTGCTTTGCGATGGTGTCGAAACGGTACGTGCAGGTTCGACTTCAGCTTCATCAGTGTTTAATCTGTTAGAAGGTAGAAGAGAACCCAGTCGCTTCGCGGCGCTTTTGCTTCTTTGGAGGAGGCTGTTCGTGGCGTATGTACGCTCGCTCTTTGAACGTGTAGGCAGGCGTTCGCTTCCTGCTCGTTCAATCGATACCGTAGATCGATCAGTCTTTCTGCGGACCAATTTTGCGGATCTCTGCGTGAGCGTACTGCTTGATCGACGTAATACAGGTGAAGATGCAAACGCTTCTTCATTGGGTTTTGGTAATACTCCATCATTCTCTTTTTTTTCTTTGACAAGATAGTAGATTGAAACGAACGGATCGTACATTGCAGGAAGTGTTTGTGGGTCATCGTATGTGGGTGCTTTTGTTCGATTTGTCCAACTTCGTCGCCATCGTGAACGGTTGCTGTTTTGGTTAAGCTGGTGTTGTTGGTAATTGTTTTCAATTGTCATGGCTGCTTGTTGATATTGTTCTGATGCAATGATCTTTTCCAATCTCTGACGGATATATTCCGGTTTCCCCATACCAAAGCCGTGCATGCCTTCTACAATATCCATATCGATACTTTTTAATGGCGGACGGCGAGGGAGATGGGTTTCAACTAGGTCGTCATAGGATTTGTTCATCCAAGGATGAGAGCGCACTTCTGACAAGGTGGCTCTTCTCTTTGGATCCACTACGAACAGTCTCGTCAATAGGTCAACGCAATCTAGTCATTGGTACAATAACCCCCTTTAGTTTCAAGTCAACGTTTGCCTTTCTATTTTATACCTTTACTCAGATGATCAGGGTATTCGTCCACAATGCCAGATTTAATCTTTGCATGAAGGGCTGGTAATCTTGTATCGTCAAAGGGTACGCGACCGCAGACGAGAACGTATAGTACTACGCCAAAGCTCCACACATCGACTTCCGGGCCTATGTATTGTTTGGCTTGGAGTAACTCGGGAGCGGCGAAATAGAGCGAGCCACAGAAAGTATTAAGTAAACGTGACGGAGAGTAGACGTTGGAAAGGCCAAAATCAATGATCTTAATATCTTCGTCACGCGTGATCAGGATATTCTCTATTTTCAAATCTGCAACCCACACAAAGCGAATCCAAAATAGGAAAGCGGGGAGAGTGAGTTTAGGTCGCCGCAGAAAACTCGTGCTTACCTCGATGTACAATGGAATTTCGGTGACAGTAATCTTAAGCCAAAGTAGGTTATCAATCCAGTCTGTCATAATTAAAAAAAGGCAAGCCTACCGAGTGCACTGAGGATCTGTCGAGCAAATTTCCTCGCTTGTTTTTCACGTAATTTGCCATGATTGATGATATAGTCCAACAATTGTCCTCCGTCAACATATTCCAAGAACATATAGTAATGGTCACCCTCTGTAATCCATTCTTTTAGTTGGCAGATGTTAGGATGTCGTAACAGTTGCATAATGGCCATTTCTCGCACAGTACGTTGCTCTCTTTCTTTCGGTGTATCTTTAGGATCTCTTGATCGAGCTTCTCTGGCTGCAGCTGACGTAAGGTCAATCTTAGGCATGATCTTGACTGCATACTTGTTAAAGTAAAGAAAAATAAATTGAATGAGTTGGCTTGTTGAAGTTGGTCCTCCTTCTCCCTTTCTCCCCTTGTTTTTCCTTTCTTATCTTACCTTTTTGCCATCATTGTCAGTTAAGCACTCCGCTAGCTTGACTTTGCCCATGCTCCCGGCACCAATGGTTTTCCGATAGATCATATAATTTTGAATCCGTACTGTTTGCCGTCTCTCGGAAGGACGTCTGGAAAGATTTTCTTGGCTTTTTCGCACGTGCTCAGTTAGAAGGGTGGTGGCATTGCTGATAGTACTGGCATGACGACGAAGGGAAGATGATCTTACAGGCGGTCGTTTCTCGCCTGATGCCCGTATGGACGATGGTCTTCTTGTAAGTATTTCTGTATCCCGCTGACATGATGGCGCGATGGTGGCGGCGGTCGTCATGAGATGGTTAAGGGAAAAGAAAAAGAAGGAAACAAAGTTACAAGAAAATTGACCTAAAAAAAAGGAAAAGAAAAAGAAAAGGTTACTGCATCGAAAGCCGGCCCAGGGCGGGCAAGGATGACCTGTGTTACCTCCTCTTTTCTGTACACATATAAAAACAACACTCAAAAATACATGTAATATCATTAATATTTGTATAATATTTGTTGTTTATATCTCATATTGATATGTTTTGTACATTCGCGATCCTGTCACCTTCCACAACTTTGGATCTTTCTTTCATTAATCGTTCTAATCCTTCCTGTACGGTGCGAGCAACACATGTCCTTGGGTAACGTTCCAAATGCCGCAGAACAAAGGGACATGTTGGTACTACTATCAAATGGGATTCCTCTGCCCAGTCAAAAGCCCGACGGACTAACATGTCACCTAGACCCATATTCCGATAAATCAACGGGATTTCCTATAAAAGGATGTCAGATACTTCTTTCGGTCGATCTCGATTCTTTTTTTTTATTTTTTTTATTACCGTGTGCGTGAACTCAATCACACCACTTAATAAGGTCGGTAAATAGCACAAGGCAGCTAAGATAAGAGAACCCGTATTTAATCGAATGCCCAATATAAAACGATGGGAGTGAAAAGAAAAAGAATGTTTCTCATAAGGGAAGAAAAAAAAAAGAAAATGCTTATATTACCTAAATTTTTATTGTCAAGTTTTAGAGTGAACATCCAGTAATGTTCTCTGTGAACGATATCGGAGCTGTTGAACAGTTTCTCGGTCACTTTGTGTTCCAGTGAATCACTGGAGACAGCTCGCGCTTTCTGCGACGACAAGGTATCCTCAGTTGTTTCTTCTTTGTCTCTGATTTTTGTACGTTTATTGGGAAAGGCAGTAGTAGCAGTTGCTTTTTCGGTTGAGGAAGATAGCATTTGTGAAGAAGGCGAATCTGATTTAGACTTTTCATTCGAGGTTTGTTGTTGTTGTGCATTATACGGAAGGGCCGGATTAGAGAATGCAGAACCGGAAGCGAAAGGGCCATGTAGATTATTATTTTGCGATGTCCTCATCAAATGATGTGGTCGGGTAATATAATGAATAGATTTGTTCGTCTTTCTTCGTTTATTGTTTTCACAACGAGAATCGAACAGACCGAGATGAGATGGCAGTTCCAGAATGGTGAAGAAGCAAGAAAGGAAAAGAGAGGAAGAGGGAGGAAAGTGACCAACTGTATGAATAGGAAGGGGTGGGAAGTGCTGAGGTTCATATAAGCCCTGCTATTGATTGAATTTCATTGGATCTTTCCTAACCGTCTGATTTAAAGCAATTTCAAGAAAAAAGCCCGAGTCTCGTACTTTTTTAATGAATGCCTTTTTCTTAAATTTCACACGCCATTTTCAATCGTTTCGCAAAAGAAGCAAAACAGGACACAAATACATAGTCTATGAATATGTACTGAAATAGGTTTCATTCGTAGTGATCAAAACCTCGCTTTCGAATCTCTTCTACTCGGTACAACCTTTCTTTTTCAAATATAAACGGTAACACCTAGCCATACAGTAGAGCCTACCATTACCCATCAGCTTGAATAAGGATATGGATATCCTTTGGATATACCATGTGTCCAAGAAAGCAGTGATTGAGTCCACTTTCGTCTGCTTGACACTCAATTATATTCACCCTTTCAGCGTCACAAGTAATAGTGATGCTGATTCTACTTCAAACTACCTTCAATCCTTTCAATGTGTATTCCAAGGAGTCTGTGTACTTCCAGATTGCTGGATACATTACAAAAGAATATTACAGACATCTGCTAAAGCAAGTAAAGCTAAATTAATACAGTGTATCTTCCATGACTATGTCTGTTTAACAGCATGCGTTTATTTACACAATCATTGTCTTTGTAGGTCTCTAATTGCTCTTGAAACCTAACACCTGCAAAGCGGAAATCAAAATACGGAAACTCAGCATTATGCATAAAGGGAAACAGAAAGAGAACCGGAAAACACAGTGAGACATTATCCTATTCACAAGCGTTGAAGTGCCACGCGCTACCATTAAGGAGCACTGAGCAGAAGAATGACTGGCTGATATCAATCATCTATCCAAATGCTTTTTGATAACAGTACGTCCAGGCAGGGTCATAGCTTTGACGATGATAGAGCAGCTTATTTTTCACCCTCTATCCACATTTTTCCACACTGAGCTGCAGGGATAGACAAAGACCGACCATCAAAAGCTTGAAGGTATCATTCCAGTACGCGTCATATGTGACGAAATAAAGCAATGTCTATAATTCTTTGGTTTCTTTTATCAAACCAAATTCTGATTTTCCACATTTGTAAGCATGACATCATGGTTCTTTATCAATGAACGCAGCGACAACTTTCTGAAACCTCTCTTTTCTTTTTTCCCGTTTCGAATTTTTCCCATTCAACCAAGGTTTGAATCAAAAACAAAAGACCTCTTGACAACAAACATGTGAGAAATAAAAGAAACAAAAGACAAAAGAGCGTCTCATTATTCAATGTATCTTACATAAAACAAACGCGTGTACTCTCCTCCTGTTTCCCTTTCTTCCCTTTCTTTCGCTTATTCTTACATAGAAAAAAGAAAAAGTAATGTCCTCGGACCAACCTTCTCGTGAAAATATGCTAGGCTCTTCTTGGGCCGAGGTGGCGAAGGATGACAAAACAAATACAACGAAACATGGTAGAAAGAAAGATTGGCATAATAATCGTCATGCATCAGGTTGAACTTAAAATGGTATAGAGCATGAAACACCGGTAACGCATCGACCAGGTGCTTGGAAGCATGAAAACGAGGAAGCTACGTATGCAGACGTGACAAAGCACCATGATGAAGAGGCAAAGGAGTTCCCTACTCCACAAGAAGCAGCAGGCATAACTCCTCCCGCCGAGGAAAGGGATTTATCCAGTTCCGAAACAGATACCACCACACCACCCAATCCAGAACGCTCCTTTGCAGATGTAGCATCTAATACAGGCTTTCCAGCCTTGGCCGAAAGCCAACCGCAAGATAATGATACACCATCTTCTTCTGGATTATCTGACATTCCGGATGTAAAGGAAATGCTCGCAACACCGTCCGGTAATGGTATTTTGTAGGAAGTGTCTGTTCTCATTCTTGGTCTTAAACAGTTCATGTGCCACCGCCACCTGCATCAAAGTCGTTCTCGAAAGTGGTGGCAAAGACTCCACCGCCACGTGAAGAGCCTTTAAGTGAACGTGCCAAGGCGATCCTTGAGAATCAGCCGGAGCCATCAGCGTTGGAATTCAGTCATGAAAACTTCCCGACGTTGAGCCAAGTAAACCTCATGCAAGAAGCTCCTGAAAATGATCGAAAAATGGCTGCTGAAATAGCGAGAATGCATGACGTAGCAGAAGCCGAGAAATATGATGGTAAAAGAGAGAAGCAAATGTCTGCCACAATTTCCCTAAAACGTAACATATGTCTAGAAATAAAGCAGCGCGAATCTGAACAACAGAAAACTTTTGCTGATATCACGAGCAGTAACATGGAAAATGCACCACCTTCTGCAACACCCAAACCAGTAGAATCTCAGTTGGTCTACGATGAAGATACGGTCTTAAGAGAGTATGCTAGAAGGGAAGCAAGAAAACAGAAAGGAAAAGCTGTGATGGAAGGTAAAAAAAGAATAAACAAAAGGAATTTCGGTTCAGATCAGCCTCTAACGGAATGAATATTGTTGTTCTGTTATTTTTTTTTAATTCTAGAAGCAGAAGTAAGACCTACAGAGGAGCAAGCAGAAGAAGCACCTGTCGCTGAAGAAGATAGAGAGACAGCCTTATCGGTATGCTTTGCTCGCTTCGATAGGAACAAGCGTGGCAAGATTACCGTTTGGGACACATTCCTAGGTAAGACAATAGACGGCATCGATGGTGTTTCCTGTTAATTCATTTCTTGCTGATAGCTTTGCGAGGCCAAGGCTATTCTTGGTTATACGTTGTTCCGGTAACGATTATCATGCACCTACGGCTGTCACCCTTGACCTCCCCGTACCGCGCACCTTTCTTGTATCGATCATTGACTGATTTGCTCATGCTACCAATCTACACCGCTTACCTCCCCCAAGCACTAACTTACAAAACGCCGATGCTAAGACAGGATAAGGATAAAATTACGCGAATGGTTCAAGAATTTGGTCACAAAGACCCTGCCCTAGGTCTTTCTTTTTGGGATGCTCATCGCGCCATAAAAGCGTACGAAAAAGATACCCTGAGATGGTGGCAGATTCGGCAATGGTTCGTGTTGAACGTATACAATGAAAGTGCTCATAGTCGTTTCTTTGTGCTTTCCTTTAATAGGATAATCCATCGTCTGCAATGGTTCTTGATATATACGATGCTTCATGATCCTCAAACTCAGCTGGTGACACAATCAGCCTTAATCAATCTGGGAAAATTTTCTTAAATTGAGGCCCCATGGCTTAACATTAAGAAGCTAACGACAAGGAAAGACAGGGAAGAGCCTTGAAGGAAACTAAACGTACGGTCAAAAAGATATAGGCACTGTGTACGGTACCAACAATCAAAACAACAGAAGGGATTTTACATCCTATTGGTATTGAAAAACGAAGAAATGATACAAGCAATATTGTGGCTTCTTTTTTTTTTTTTAATTTTTGTATTATGTTTCTTATGTATATATGGTGTATGTAAGGAAGAAGAATTCACAGTTATTTTTTCAAAAGGATATAGCAAAAACTAAAATTGCGAAAGATAAGTTTTCTTTTCTGGCCTAGTCTAGCAATCGTTGTTGTGATCCAGGGCCTTCGTGCTCGTTGCCACTAGCATGATCTGGTAAGGGGGGCGGGGTTTCTGAAGCTGATCGTGATGATGAGGTATTATTATTCTGCTCGCCAAGCTCGTTTAACTCTGTGCCTTTGATAAATGGTTGCTTTGACCATCGTTTCCGCGGCTTTTCACTGGATGAGTTCCGTTTGCGCACCTCTCTTTCAGGTTCTTTAAGTGCGCGGTCGAGAGTACGGAATACTTCATCATCGATATAATAAGATTTGAATAAAAGTTCCATTAACTGCAATCGTTCTTCCATTCGATCCAGTCGATGATGATCATCATTCTCGTTAGGCGACATAGGGCTCATGAGAGCGTCTTCTTCATCAGGATCATTTCCATGACCGTAACTCTTAATGTTGAACATGGAAAATCGACGATGAACAGGATTGACAAGAGGAACCGGTGTCCGTAACAGATCGAAACGATTGATAAGACCTCGAGAGATCGACCGACGCATATCACCCACTGACCATCGATGGACAATGCCCCATGGAGACCGTGGACGGTAACCAAACATCCATGTCTGGAAAGCCACAAAAATACCGAATACACCACCTATAAAGCCGATAGCGTTCACGAGGGAATAGATCTTTGTCTCTCGCAATGTGACATCCACATAGGCACTTGGTGTTACATAGATGGAACCGACGATGCTACCTCCAGGCTGGAGCAAAGCAGGGTTCGGTGCTTCCTGTCGGAATTCGCTCACAATTTCAGGTGTACTATTAAGTTGAGGGAGGAAGCCAACATAGTTCCAGCCAGTTGGCTCGAGATAACGATGATTCTGGATCTGATAGTTGATGGTGGAGTAGGTCCCAGGTTCGATATCGAATACATTAGTTGCGGAGATATCGTTCCGATCATCGTTTAACCATGCTGCACCTTGCTGTGGTGAAATCAACTGCGAGGTATCATTGAAATAATATGCCATGTTTGGATCCATTCTGGGAGGATAAACCGAGGTATGGACACGACCGTATACGGTAGCATTGCCCCACAAATAAAAGATCAACTGGCTTCCGTTGTTGGTGGAAAGGTCCACAGTACTGCCCAGCAAGAAATAAGAGGGTGGAGCATACAGGTAGCACGTAACCGGTCCCAGTTGGTCGGCATACCATGGTTGATGGTAGGACATATCCAGTTGTCGAATAAAACTCGTGCAGCTGTATCCACCATCCGTCATGCAGCTTACACGGGGAAACGCTTCCGTGGCCTGCACAGCAGCACTGTTATTCCAGCCGTCGAAACAGAATCGAATATCTTTTTTTTAAACAAGGAATTAAAAAAAATAATCGTGACGCTCTCACATGCCAAGAAAACAAAATAAAGTTTGTTACCTGGTGTGCGTACAGTGGAACTTGGCTCACTGATAGTGATGGTGGAATTTGGACTGTGTATTACCTGGTAGATCACAAAGGCAAAAAACGCGACGAACAAGAAAAACAGGATAAACTGGCATACTAATCGAGTGGTTTCAGCCCAAATAGGTTCACCCGTGCTAATAACCCCCCCAGAATGGCACATGGTTAGCATCAAAGCTCGTTTGCTTCTGTATATCTCTCTTTCTTTGGATTTACCGAGGTTGCCAGATATCTCGATGGATGCGCATAATGAGCCAACGAATATAGGTCCAGAAACGCCATAGACAGAGGAGGATGATACTAGCCAACACAACAGATCCAATTACAATTCCCGCTATCGCACCTCCACTCAAGCCACTGATAAAACTGGCATTTTGCTGTTGATAAATGTTGGTCACCCAAGCCCATTGACCATTCCTCGCTTCAGGTAGTTCCAAAACGTTCACATCGTTCATATACAATGGCCCGGCGTTACCTGTAGTTACAAAACAAAAATGAATAAAAAAATGGGGTTCGTTTTGCATTCGTTTATAATGATAGAGTTCGTACCACCAATAACCATCAGATATTTATCGTTGACTAACCCCGCAGTCGCAAAACTTCGTCGTCTGGGCGGAATCCCTTGTGGATCGATGATTGTCCAGTTCGAGGTATTTGAGTCGAGAACAGCCAGTTGATTACTGAATGCTGTCTCCCATGCAATAGCACCATTATCACCTGCGGAGGGTTAACGATACGCATTCTTTCTTGAAGCGAATGTTTTTTTTTTCGATCTTACCCCCAAAAACGATGATCGACGCTCCGTCAGGTGCTGTTTACAAGAAGCAGAAAATAAGTTTCTTTCTTTTTCGGTAACACAACAGAAAGTCCAGTCCTCACCTAGAACCGCGTTGGCATTCGCTCTTGAAGATGGCGACTGTCCACCTAGGATCTTGGTTCCCCACACATTTTTGTTCGAGTCATACATCAAGGTCTGGTTCATGAATACCAAGCGGCGTACACCATTTGGATATTGTATTGCACCACTGAGATATGCAATGATACCACTCCTAAGACGGAAATCATTTAGGTTAGTCCTTGCGAAAAAGCTATACAAAAAAAAACTTGCTGGAAAGCTATTCCGACGTGGGAATACATCGCCGGCTGCCCTTGCTGAGTTAGAGAGCGGAACTGACCCGACACAGGATCATATGACCAGAAATCGTTCAAAACCTTCATGTTTGCTGCTGCTGCATCAGACAGTGTTTGGACGCCTCCATAAATGTAAACTTTGCCGTTGGGTGCCAAGGTAGCAGTGAAGCGCTTGCGGTTGAGGGGCAGAGTACCGTTATCCGCCAGAATCGGGGCAGAGGACCAACTGGCGGTATCAAACCGATAGCGATAGGCCAGGAGAGATGCGTTAGCCGTCACAGGGTTGTCACCGCCAAGCAGGAGCATGGTCTGATTGTCTGGTAATAGGACTGCTTGAGAGAAACTACACAAGGGCCCTGAATTATTCTGCTTGACAAATTGGAAGGAGAGCGCGCCATTGCCAAGAAGTGAGGTTTGAGTAAATGTGTTGGTGTAAGGTGCCTGTTCTCTGTTCACACCACCGTAACGATAGATAACATTTCCGCGAACGACAGAAGCAGCACCTGCAATGAATGGGATCGTCTCGACCATTGTATTATCCAATAAGGCGTATTCACCGGAAGCGATCCGGGCTACTAACATGATTAGCAGCATAGAAAGCCATCCTTTCCAGTATGTGGTCAACATGGAGGAAGAAGAATGGGATAGCAAAAGAGAGAGAGAAAGAGAGAGGAAATCAATTTTTCCTCAACTTGTCAGTGCTATTTTTTTAATGAGATTAAAAATAGGGTCCGTTGTGTGCATGACAGTCATTGTGTGCCCTGAAGGGGAGGGACAGATTTCTCGTCAGAGTTATAAATAGCAGTCTGTTACCTTTTTTCTTTCTTTGCTTGAACAAACGTTAGATCGTACATGACCACTTTAACTTTGGATGAAAGCAAAAAGATAAAGTGTCTTTGTGTTTCTTTTATTCATATCTTCCCCTTTGTTCGGTCTTGTTTTTCTCTAGAACACAGAAACTGTGGGCGCTAAAGAAATGACGGCGTTTCAATGCGGAGAGTAACGCATTGCTGGCCGATCACACTGTGTTCAGGAAGTAAAGAGGAACAACAAAAGGGAAAGAGTTTTCATATGATCGCAGAACACGAAAAAAGAAAAACAAATGTTAATTTCACTTTTTTATTTTAAAAATAACCTGTCCGCGGTATAAAAATGGCACGAAAGGTATGGGCTATCATTAACCCATAGTATAAAAAAATAAAAAGTATAAAGAAAAAAAGGAAACATTGATTGATTATATACATCGTCTAGATAGAGAAAAGAAGTAGGTTTACGATCGTGTAGCTTGAGCTGTACCACTCAATACTTGAGACGCATGGTTGGTCTATTACATTCAAGTTTAGTAAAAAGTTTGTTATCATGTTTGCATTTCATTACCTGCACAGAAGAGAATCGGCGCATCTCATTAGGTTCCATGGACATCTTCTTATTAAGACCCAAAAGACGCTTTCCAAAATTTCGTGGTCTTTCAAGGGCACGAAGGGATTGAGTGCGGTTAGCGTAGTAACGGGCAGAGGCGGATGTGGAGACGGCAGAGGAACGTCGGGAGCGACGGCCAGGAGCGCTGTCCTTGGTAGGGGCACCGATCTTGGGGCGGAAGATACGTTGCATAGTGAACTTGATGAGATCCAAGGGAGCAAACCAAACAAAATTCCAGACCCATGCAATACCAGCCCAGCTCCATCCACAGCCCTGAATGCTGGTGAATTCCCAGTTAGCATAGACAGAGATAAAGGTGGCCACCAGTTGTGCAACAACAAAGGCACACATCAGTAACACGGAGGGACGTTCGGTAAAGAACCAGCCTTGCGAACGAGTGACGAAAATAAGACCTTGTGAAATGGTAGACACTTGCAGGTACACCACTGAATGTAGCACTTCATCATTCGGGTCCGTAAATGGTTGAACATTGAAATGATCCACAAAGAAGTTAGTCTTGTAGGCCACAGCAAAGAAGCCAATGGTAGATGCAGCAAGGTAAAGACCATAAACAATAGCATAGGAGAAGATCTCAAACAGGTTCCATTGATCGGGATGAGGCGAAGGTTTCACACGATCGGTGGAAATTGTCATGATAGTACCGTCATTAAGAATGGCAAGAATCAGAACCATGAAAGGAGGGAAATCGAACTTGAAAGCAAAGCACATCACAGCAAAGCCGACGACAACACGAATGGTAACTGAACATGTGTAGATCGAGTAGTTACGCATACGTTGGAAGATCTGGCGAGAATGAATCAAGGCTTCAATGATCACAGACAAACCGGGCTCAGTCAACACAATATCAGCTGCAGATCGAGCGGCATCCGAGGCATCTGCCACAGCAACACCAACGTTTGACTTGGAGAGTGCAGGAGCATCATTGACACCGTCACCTGTCATGGCAGTCATGTGGCCCATGGCCTGAAGACGCTCGACGATCTCATATTTGTGTTCAGGATAGACACCGGCAAAACCATCGGCCTGGAGGACAAGATCGTCAATCGAGGTGTAGCCAGATCCTGGGGGTGGTCCTTCCTTGAGCGTCTTGGAAAGGAACATGTTGTCACCCATACCAAGACGACGGCCAGTCTCCTTAGCAATAGCAAGCTGATCACCAGTGATCATCTTGACTTGGACACCGAGGGCAATAGCACGGTCAATGGTTTCCTTGGTATCAGAACGAGGAGGATCGTAAATAGGCAACAGACCAATCAGACGGAATCCGAGACCTTCACCTTCAGGGTCACCACTTGGTACTTCATCAACAGCCACAGCCAGGGATCGCAGACCACGGCGGGCAAACTCATCGACATCATCGTTCAAGGCTTGAATCTGTTCTTCGGTCTTGTCGCGGGTACACAAGTCCAGGATAAAGTGGGACATACCCTTGGTGGCTCGCAACACCTTGCCATCCGACAATCTCTTGTAGGTAATCTCGGTACGCTTGATAACAGGGTTGAAGGGCTTGAACTCGAGCTCTTCGATACCGTCGCGAGCCAGAGAAGGATCAGGTAAGGAGTTGACAATACAGAAATCGATAGCATCTTGGTTTTCCGTACGGGAGGCATAAGATGAGAACAACACGATGTCGTCCACATCGTATTCAGCGTAGGTCTTGATGGTAGGCTTGTCGACAATCAGCTTGTTCAAGGTCAGAGTACCAGTCTTATCAGAACACAAAATGGTAACAGCGGCCATTTCTTCGATGGCTGTGATACGTGTGACGATTGCCTTATGTTCAGCCAACTGCTTTGCACCGATGGCCAAGGTGACGGACAAGACAGTAGGCATGGCAATGGGGATACCACCAATGAGCAAGACCAAAAGGTTGTTGATACCACGTCGGTAAGGGTAGCGGAAGCCAGCGTACATAACCAAGATTTCGGCAACAAGGAAGGTACCAATACTGCACAGACAGAAGTTACCGATCTTGGCCAAAATAGATTGCAGATGGCCAATATCGTCGCCTGCCTCGCCTACAAGTTTGGCTGCGCGACCGAAGAAAGTGTTCAGACCTGTACCGATGACGATGGCTTCTGCCTCGCCCTGCTTGACTGTGGAGCCAGAGAAAATTTCGTCACCAGCATCCTTTCCTACGGGGAGAGATTCACCCGTGAGAGCGGCCTGGTCGATCGAGACTTGACCGTGGGCCTTGATCAGACGACCGTCCGCTGGTACGACATCGCCAAGCTTTATACTGATTACATCACCAGGAACCAGTTCGGCGGCCTCCATTGTTCTCCATTCGCCGTTACGCTTGACCTTACATTCGGGCGCGAGCGATTCCATCAATGCCTTGACAGCATTACCAGCCTGGCGTTCCTCCAGGAAACCAATGATCGAGTTTGCCAAAAGAAGAAGTACGATACCAATGAAATCTTCCCAATCTGGAGGTTCACCTCCACCATTGGACAAGGCAATAGCCACAAGTGCTGCTGCTTCCATGACCCACGAAAGAGGGTTCCACATGAAACCAAGGAATTGAAGGAGAGGATTCACTTCCTTGTGCTCAATACGATTGTACCCAAACTTTTCAACACGTGCAGCCGCTTCTTCTGCTGATAAACCCTCTGGGCTCGTTCTATAGTGCGTTCTTAGTAAGACGATCTTCATTTTTTTAAGTAGCAAGACTTACTGCAGCAGAGTGAATACATCACCAGGCTCCATGGTGGAAAGATCATATTTGTCTTTGTCGTACAGTTCTTCAACCGTCAATGACTTCATGTTCGGAAGATCGCCAGAGCCATTGAGACCAGTGATTTCTTGTTTGGTGGCTGGTTCAGGCTTTTGGTGCTTTTCCGCGTTAGAATCGTCGGATGCCATGACTGCAAGATCTGGGTGAAATTAGGACAATGGATTTTGGCAGAGGCAGGTGAGGGACTCTAGCGCTAATGTATGAAAGAAGAGAATGATGGATCGCCAAAAAGATGAATGGAAGGAAAGGCAATGCACGGATTTTGGATGCGATATTTTATAGCTACAGATGGAAAAAAGTTAAATGCACTTTGCCTCGTTCGGAGGACTACGCAGGGCAACACTAAAAAACTTTTCTCCGGGGGCAACAAGTAAGAGCTAACCAACCTAATAGTATTGCAAACTATTTTTCTTCTTGTTATAGACTTTTTATCATCAAAAAAGAAAAATTGTATCACACACAGCCCCTTTTTCCGGCCCGTGAAACCCTCTTTTCTTTTCTGTATTTCTTAATATTATTTTCCATCTTTAATTCTTCTATCTTTCTCCTCTCTAACAGTTACAGATGTGCCTTGCGCATTTACTGCAAAGCTGGGTAGAATGATTTGAAACATGTTTCCTAGGTGAGCTGTTTCTATGACACGGCATCCCTAAAAACATCTGATCGCCACGTGTCTAGACTATCCCCATGTATGTCAAGCTTTGTCCAATATTGAAGGTTTTTCCGTATGATAAGTGTCCCGTTAGGAAACGGGACCTACATCATCCTTACACAATGAACAAACGAGGATTTATACCAGAATTTGTGTTTCATCTTCAAACCTTAATAAAACAGCTCCATCCAAAATATGTCAAACGTTCGAAAACTTAAGGGCTTTGTATAACGATTTTTCGCTTTCCAACATCACATGGAATGGCTTCTTCTCGGGATGGGCCTTTGTTTGCTCTCTTGATCTCCATATATAGTATCAAACGTTAGCGCAGATCAGTATCCTTTAGTGTATGAGCTGCAGTTGCAGTTCGTGGAAATAGAGGATGCAGCAAAAAGAAAAACGTATCAATTTGCAAACTGATCACAACTTTGGCGTTCTCCTCTTTATGATTTCTGAATGCATTGCGCGCGTAGTGCAGTAGCCACGCTTCGTTTTGTCGCGCATATTTTATTTTTAGGGGGTTATGCAGGAGGCTTTTACTCATTTTCTGCTATCGGATCATGTAAAGGAAGGCCGGCCTCTTCATCCCCATGGCTGGCAACTTCCCCTTTCATTCCACAAGTGCGGTAGTAAAATCTAACATCCGCCCGCCAAGGCATTGCACGAACCGCTGAGGACGAAAATGAAGATCCCATTTTAGTATGACGATTTGGTGTCACATGAATCGTTAGGTAACGAACAGGCCTAAAATTATTCTCATCTTGATAAACATCAGCACTCATTGCACATATTCATTCTTACTATTCTTTACTACCTATCTCAGACGAAAAAGCTGCAGGTATGAACCATGAGAAAAACAGATGCAAAGTTAGTTTGCCGATTTCGATCTGTAAAATAGTGATGCGCTCTGGAATCTATGAGACGTCCTAAATAGAAAGCTTGCTTCTTTTTAAGTATACTGCGAGTTGGCGCAATATGCATTCCACTTTTCGGCTATCTTTGATAATATGGTTTGAAAAGGATAACTATTGTCAATAATGCAACATACAATATAGAAATAAACAGCCTGTGTCCGGATGATGTGGGCAAGGATCTCTGAATTGTTTCTTTGGGTCTTGCAAAAAATAAGCTTACTACAATCAAAATAATTTGATCATTTGCACTTACACATTGCTTTAAGGCGGAAACATGCTTTTTGATGTTCACTTGATATGTAGCACCCAGCCCATATCGGACATACTGCATAAGAGCCAGCCCTTCGGAACAAACTTGTAGCTCACTGAGTAATAAAATTATTTGGGCGTAGAGGTTTTACAATGAAATCCTGATCTGCATTTAGGCTGTTTGCAGAGCGAAATGACCGTACCGCTCGCGGAAAAAGTTAGATTTCGCAGTGCCACAACTAATCTGAGATTTGAAGGACTATGTCTGTTTGGCCCATAGTACGTAATGTTATGCATTCGTGCCACTTCCTATTTCAAACAAAGGTTTATCCTGTATATGCTTAGATTCAACAAGCTAAAAAAAAAAGGCTTTAAATGCTATAATGCATCATTATTGACCATACCAATACAACATTATAATCATTTATGTTTTAGCTTGAAGACTTTTGCCTGGATGGTATCACGGTTCGTTTATCGAGCTATCGTGAAGCTGTGATCTTCGTTGAAGTGTGACTGGGAAATATTACGATATCTCATTGGCAAGATGCAGAGAGTAATACTAAACTTTTAACACGGGCGTCTATCTCGAGTTACGCAAGCCATATTTTACGGGTTGCGAGGTCACAGTGACAACAAATGGAGAAATATTACACTCTTCATTAAAATAAATAGGCATATCTTCGGCTTTGTGCACAAAAGTGTTCATGACGATTTGCCAATAATGAAGAGTAAGGGGATGCTGGTAAACAACAAAGATAAATAGTAAGTCAACTTATTTGGCATGTACATCGCCACCGGCTTTTCACGGAACCCTTTCCCTCTGTGGACAACTTCCCGTCGAGGAGGTGCATATGAAGCGGTTGAACCAGTAAAAAGTCAATTGCATTAGAGTCGGTATCATCCCAACCGACGGATATTGACGCCATGGGCGAGACACCATATCTGTGTTGATCCAGCCAATGATATGCCTTGGTATCTTTATTGATTACTAGGTCACGTTGCAGAAATTACGCTTTTCTTCAGGAAACACAGATTGTATAATGTACAGAACATTTTAAAAGTGATATGAAGGAAAAATGCTTTAGCAGCTAAATTGTAGTCCTTCCCCGGGAGGTATAATGAGTGGACAACTGCCGTGACACTCCTCGAATGTGATGGGTTACGCAGCATAACGTTCAGTTCCTGGATCTCCATGAGGTGCCCGAGGTTACATACACAGCAACTTGCTTAACGCAGAGTACTTACGACTAAGCTACATAAGCTCTCGGTCTTGTATATATGTACTATAGATATGGAGACACCAAACTATGATTACCGTGTTAACCCGTATTTGCTGATGACCACGGTACGTTACTCTGGGAAGAAGTTTTTACTTGCCTATCCCGCTTTTACAGATCGAGGCCCGAGCAGGTACAGGTCCCTTTGGGTTTTAATAAACTCATTTCTGTAATCAGCATAACCTCTCGTTCTTGAGGCATAATTGCCTTGTAACATGTTTCCAAGTTTCACTCGATGTTTGGCGAACAATATTTGTGTATTTTCTTTTGCACGAGGTGGTCTATCCGTTTCTCGACCATTTGATCCATCGGTGAGACCCGTGTCGGCATCTGAAAACTTGACGAAAGTTGCACCCGATCAGAGTACGACATGTCCCTCGTTCTCAAGTAATTGTTTGTAACATAAGGAGTGACACTAACCATGTCTCCACCTGATACTCCAAAAAGGAGGCCGAAAACCCATAAAAAGATCA
Source organism: Apophysomyces trapeziformis B9324 (assembly GCA_000696975.1). Classification (NCBI taxonomy): domain Eukaryota; kingdom Fungi; phylum Mucoromycota; class Mucoromycetes; order Mucorales; family Mucoraceae; genus Apophysomyces; species Apophysomyces trapeziformis. Next base: position 123,691 of record JNDP01001340.1, read on the forward strand.
AAAACCACAACCACGAGCTCAGCAGGATCAGTTCGCAGTGAGCATTCACAGGATTGTAATTAAAAAGCATAGAAACATATAGGCTTAGCACTAGATGACTGTAGTTGGCTTCTTGTTATCGTCCTAATACGTAAAGTTTACGGCAATAAAAAACGAAATAGTAAACGAAAACCACACAAGAATTCGGTTCGTCTTCGATACAACGCCACAGCAAGCAAATGTGTACTGCATTGGATATATGGGTTACTTGATACCCTTTAGTCTACCCATTTTCGTAAGGAGAGATAAGTAGAAGAGATCTATTTCAAGGAAGCTAAAGGGACGACCAACGCTTGCTATGTGAGTACAAAGATGGCCTTGCAGCCTATTTCGACTGACAATAATATAAGCCGATGAAGAATGAAGATAATAAAGATTGACCGTCATATAGCAAGGTTTGTACTTCGCGGTTAGACACGCTAACACCTTGGGAAGGTGAAAGTTTCGAATGGAATGTTAAACGAACAGTGTTTAACCTATGGACGTTTCAGCTCTCTTGTGAGCTTTTAATATGGTAAAAAGAAGGACCAGATACTCAAAGCAACGTCATGTTGTCCGTCCCAGTTCTAACTCATGGAATTGTCCTTGTAATATATGATAGCAAAGGCATCACTGATTGTGTGTTGGACGAGTTGGGCAAAAAAAACACGCGGGGACAAGCCAGCAAGGGAATTTTCTATATTCCAAACCTCGAAACTAAGCATACCCGTTTAAAACGCTAAATGTCTCACCTAATAGTGCGTGTACCGATGAATTGTCCTACCTGCCTAAACTGGAATATCCATTCAATGGCAGTCAGGAACGAATCTTTTCTATTGTCAGCTTCAGGTGAGCAAAGAATTGCATAGAAGTGAGACGCTTCAGTAAACGGGCCGTGTATCCACATGCAACAGTACCTTGCCTTGTCATCCAAACTAGCTTTTGACTTCACATGATAAACAAAGAATTAAAGCAGTACGCCCTCATTACTTGCCAGTTGTTTACGTAATACGATCCGACTCTCAAAGGAGGTAGAAGCAATCTATGTTAAAGAGGCAGGATATTCACCTATCGTTAAGCAACGGCAACTCATTTAGTGAAAACAAAGAAATAGATGGCTCAAAATCGTATGTTCATAAACGTCATAAGTTCTGTTTTTCTGGTAATAAGAATAGTTTTTCCTACTTTGAGCACAATGATCCGTAATAATAGAGTAATAGCTCTATTTATCTTGTTTGAGTAAACAGAAAAGGGGCAAAAAGACGGAAACGTTTCCGATGTTTCACCTAACACTATCCTCGACAAACCTATGCTCAAATCTATGGAGTTCTTGCCACAGAGCCTAAAGTATAGGTTCAATTCGTTCAACTTTTTTGAGTCTTTTGATTTGATCATTTCAGATGAAGAGAACCAAAGAAAAAGCAATCCAATGGGGTTTAAAACAAACTTTAATAAGTACCAGCTGTGGTTCGCATAAACAGCACAAATACTGTATTGCCGGCTGGTAGCATTAGTGAGTATCTACTTTCACGCTAAGCTCCTCCCAAAGAGACTCCACTGAAATGAGCATAGTCCTCTTTCTTTCCAGTCTGCGCAGCATTTACAATGCTTAGCTACTTGCACCTATAAAGTTCGACTTGTCATCCGATTAGTAAAGGAGCATCGTGGTCAGCAATACAAACATGAAAACTGGAAAAAACAATGTAGCTTTTTGTAACGTTTAAGTGCTCATAAGCATGAATCCTGAAACATGTTGAAGCTATTGGATGCTGCTAACCGTATGAAGAAAATACACATCATTGAATCCACTGCACATCTATCATTGAGTTTTCTATTTGTCGTGTCCGTATCAGAAACAATTGTATCGACCAACAAATGAAAAAAAAATACGTGTCCTCAAAGTCTATGGTAACATATGATCGTTATTTGTTGGCTACGCATTACAACAGGTATAGGGAAGCATAGAGGCACAGAGATTAATGTAGTGTTTGATGATTTTGATTTACACTTACTTACAAGGACGCCTTTTTATGATGACAGCATAGTACATGGAAGGCTCTTCAAGACATCGCAGTCAAATTCTGATGTTTTCTGATTTATTGTCTGTAGAGCCGTCCATGATTTACCCGTGTCGCTTTGAAACATCTGTATCTTCTTAAAGCTAAGTATTAGCAGCACACGGCGCATGTTATGGAGGGTTACTGCTACCTTCTCTTGCTGTTTTAAATATAGTTGAATTGAAGAACAGGAGGAAAAAGCATATTTTCTTCTTTCAAACATAATTCAGGGATACAGTCCATAGGCCAGAATTTAAGAAAGCCGCTTTCGACTCTCGAAATAAGTAGTCCATACTTATACTCTGTGTGAAACGCTCGTATCGTATTATCGTCTCTTTAAAATATGCCGGTTAGACGTATAGTCTTTTTTTGGGATTTTTCACAGATTAACGATGGCAATTTGCCTAACGCAAGGCTGTAGTCGATCTTTATGGTAGATCATTGAACGTCCTCTTTCAATCTACATGAGAGCACTATCCGTTATTCACTTCAGCAACCTTTCCCACTAAATGGCTTTACAAGATCTAGATATTCTTTAACTGAGCCTTGTGACATTGCTTGATCGCAGAAAAAGGCATAGCATAGTTAGAGCATTTTTCACATATGGAGCAAGTAGAAAGAAGAGTAAAACGTATAAAGCTGGGTATTTATGTGTCAATGGAACATTGGCATTGATATGCAAATGACTGTGCATGTAAGTTATCCGTATTGCATTGACGGTTGCAAAAGTGACATATGCTCCTTCATGACGAACAGTTTAATTCATAAGGTCATAATGCGGTCTACTGAACTTAAAAGGATAGCCTGTGGCGTGAAAGAGTATAGGTTGCTACATCAACGTCGTAAGAATATTCACAAAAAATTGCAATCACATCGCAGCTCACCGTCTAGTAGATGGAATAATTTAACTGAACAACATCGCGTGAGACGGCCCGCGATGTCCGACTCAATTACTTTATTGTCCAACATACCGTGTCTTTCTATAAGCGCGCTTTGTTTTCACTGATTGTCCTTTGTTTTGCATACATGACATAATATTGAAAATTTCGAACAGATAATTGTTTCTGACTGTGTGCCTTGACAGAGGTCAACCTGCAATAGCGAAACCGTGGTGTGAAAGCACAACGTATCTAGAATGAAATTATAGACTTTAATGGAGATACGCAAAATGTATCTACATATATAACTGATGCGGTTTGTTCTTTACGATATGTCTACTTTCTCAGATACGAAGCGAAATGAAGCAAACACCCTAAACTGCCCCATTGCTGATTAACGTTATCGACTGGGATAAAAATGCGCAATAGCCCGCCGTGTGAGTCATAACCGTGGGCAGTTTAGGTTGGCCTACATATGTTCCCTTTTGCTTTTTCGTTCCTTTTTGTTATCGCTTTGTCAAATACGCATAAACATGACTTATCATCGTAATTTTTGTTGGGTGGATGACGTTATGGACCTTGTAGACTACCTTCCTTTTCACATCTGTTTAGAGCCATGTCGCAAAGCAGGACACTTCCTAAAACAGCTGAGAAGGCTCCGCTTTATCTAATGCTCGTCGTCAATTGGTCCTTCGCTAGTGGAAGACCATGAATGCATATCCAGGACGTACCAATCATGGCAGATATCCTTGTAAGCTGCTTTTACCATCACAGAATTCGGCGCAGTTTTTGCGTAACATATGATCCACAACTCTAGAATGTTTTCCAGAACGAGAACGAAAATGCAAAAACGACAAAGTACCTAGGAGCAATACGTTGGCATTCTTTGTGATTGGTGCGTTAGTTGAAAAGGCATATGTCAGCACCTTTACAGGACCAGGGAAACTGACATCGATACTGTCAAGACACTGGGTGATATTTTATATAAACAAAGGACATGATATAGTAAATAGAAAGGTCTTATTAGATATTTTTATAAACTAGTATTTTATTTTTGAGATGACAGTTCAGCAACGAGGGTTGTCCGCATGACGTTTTTGCTGGCTAAATATTGGGAATCCGCTTTACACACCGAATAGGCGTTGCGAAAGCGCGGGAAAAAAAGTGTAGAACTACAGCTTCTATCTTACAAGCATTCCCACGCTGTGACTGGAGGGGCGCCCGATTGATGCAGTGCTATATAAGAAAGTTCGTTTACAGAAAATGCTCTTTTGTTTGCTTTTGACATGATTTCCCGAGTTGCTGCCAACACTATTTCTCGTACCGCTATTCAGACTGCTCGTCGCAGCAGCGCAACCATGCTGAACAGATCCTTGTCTACATTTGAAAAACATCGAGAGGTGTTTGAGCAGCTTGGGATCCAGAAAACGAACAATAAAGGTGTTTTCGATGGTGAATGGAAAGGGTCTGGTCCTATCCTTACCAGTGTGAACCCTGTCAATAACGAAGTCATCGCTGAAGTGATCGCAGTAAGTTTGTAGTGATTTGAATGCTCCGATCTCGCTTGTTCCTCATTAATTTTTGAAAATAGGGAACGACAGATGACTTGAACACAGCTCTTGACAAGGTTGCTGAGGCACAAAAGATCTGGAGAGAGGTAATAATCCCGAGACATATAAACATGTTGAGCACCTGTTGATTCGCGTTCTTGATATAGTTGCCTGTTCCTAAGCGAGGTCAAGTTTTACTTGCCATGCGAGACGCACTTGTTCAAAACCTTCAACCTTTGGGAAAGCTGGTTGCCTTGGAGATGGGCAAGATCCTTCCCGAAGGTGTAGGTGAAGTGCAAGAATACATCGACATTCTCGAGTACGCATTGGGATTGTCTCGCATGCTAAATGGATCCATTATTCCTTCCGAACGTCCAGGCCATGTTATGTTGGAAACATGGAATCCGTTAGGCACAGTTGGTGTGATCAGTGCATTTAACTTCCCTGGTAAAATAGAAAATAACCGAGCAGGAGTAAAGATCGGTAACTAAACTTACTCTCCCAGTTGCTGTATATGGATGGAACAGTGCCCTTGCATTGGTCACCGGTAATGGTGTCCTCTGGAAGCCATCACCAACAACCCCCTTGACTTCGATCGCGGTCACACGTCTGTTGGAGAAGACTCTCCGTGAGCACGGTTTGCCACCAGCTCTCTGCTCCCTTGTTGCTGGTGGAAATGAAGTCGGCGCGGCGCTCACACAGGACAAGAGAGTACCTCTTCTTTCCTTCACCGGTTCCACCAATGTTGGCCGTGAGGTTGGTAAAGTCGTCCAGGGCCGCTTCGGCAAGTCTCTCTTGGAACTCGGTGGAAACAATGCCATTATTGTTACGGAAGACTGCGACCTTGATCTCGCTGCTCGTGCCGTTCTGTTTGCTGCGGTTGGAACTGCTGGTCAGCGATGTACTACAACCCGCCGTTTGATTGTCCATGAGTCCGTCTATGACACGCTCATCGAGCGTCTGGTGAAGGCTTATAGCCAGGTCAAGGTCGGCGACCCGCTTGAAGAAGGTGTTCTCTGCGGTCCTCTTCACACCAAGGCAGCTGTGGCCACTTATGAGCAGACTCTTGAAAAGGTGAAGCAGCAGGGAGGTGAGATCCTGTGCGGCGGAAAAGTTTACACTGAGGGACCACTGGCATCTGGTAACTTTGTGGCTCCTACTTTGACCAAGGTCCGTCCAGATATGGAGGTTACCAAGTCAGAAGCCTTTGTGCCTATTTTGCATACAATGACTTACAAGGTATGGCTGCTTCCTTGTGATGGGGGAGATAGTTTGCGTGCCCCTTGCTAAACGTTTCTTCTTTATCTAGACTTTGGATGAAGCAATTGCTATCAATAACAGCGTTGCTCAGGGTCTTTCTAGTTCTATCTTCACTACAAACCCTTCGACCATTTTCAAGTGGATCGGCCCATCCGGTTCTGACTGTGGTATCATCAATGTAAACATCCCAACCAATGGTGCTGAGATTGGTGGTGCCTTTGGAGGAGAGAAGGAAACCGGTGGTGGACGTGAGAGTGGAAGTGACAGCTGGAAGCAATACTGCCGACGTGGCACTTGGTAAGATTTCAATTTCTTCCGTAGTTTCTCTTACTCACAAGATTTAATTCATACACAGCACTATCAACTACTCTGGAGCACTTCCATTGGCACAAGGCATCAACTTTGGTTAAAGCAAAGCAGAAGTACAAAGACAAAAAAGAAAAAAAAAGAAAGCATCCACTTGTATTTACTATTTCCAGGATGGATCCAAAGATATTCCAAGTTATACGCAAATTTCCTATAATTTTTCCCCTTATTCCGTTACAGATACAGAGGTTTTCTTTTAATCTGGAGTCAAAGTCTTCTAAATGTTGCATGAATTGCATGGATTAGATAAAGTGCTTTCCGATTTTTTATACATGAGGTCCTAGTTGCCGGTGATATCTGTTCTGTTGATCTAACGTTTCCAGTTCGCTTGATAATACTTCCCCCGCTTATTTCTAGGCTTGATTGCTTGTATAAAGCCTTAAGCCAACGAGGGCTTACGATTGAAGAGACTGAGTACAGCAATTGGCTGTTCCCGAGAGCAACAATGTGCCTTGTTAGTTGTACTGCGTCATTGTATCGACAACAATAGTTCCTTAAATTTCGCAAGACAATTAGATCGATAAGAAACCGTAATGACAACCAGAGTTTAAGAGTGAATAAGCTCTGTTCAGAAGTGCTTTCCCTGAAAAGAGAACTGAGATCCCGTTGCATCAACGCTTCCGTGTCTTTAACCCAGCTGCTGGCTAGGACTTTGTATCGAGGCGACTGGGTTTTCTTCGATAACTTTGCGAATCTCTCTTTTCTTCACCATGCTTCGTGTTCTACGACCAGCTACCAATAATGCACGATTGCTTGCTCCGAGATTACCCACAACCACGCGTCATTACACGACGTCTGCCATACAAAAAGAAACCCTCTCGCCATTAGCAAAGCATTTGCAGGATACAATTAAAGTAGGCGATCGGCAGATTCATAGCTGGAACTATGTTATTCATTGAAAACGGAAGTTGACAGGACCAATAACAATGGCGCACTACATGCGACAAGTGCTAGTCAACCCCTTGAGCGGTTATTACATGCATGGTGATGTCTTTGGTAGAGAAGGCGATTTTGTCACCTCACCCGAAATAAGTCAGATGTTTGGCGAGGTAGACGGACAATACGTTTAATTGTCAAAGCTGATCATTTTTTCTATTTGAAATACTTCATATGGATATTAGCTGGCGGGTATATGGTATCTAACAGAGTGGATGCGGCTTGGAAAACCTTCCAAAACACAAATTGTCGAATTCGGTCCCGGGAGGGGAACGCTGATGAGTGACATGTTACGAGTAAGGATCCTTTATTCCGATATTGTTATAGCTAATCCTTGCATTTGTAAACGATGAAAAGGCTTTGTCACGGTTTCCCTATTTTTATGAGACTATAACGGGTGTCCATCTTCTTGAAGCTAGCCCAAGGCTTCGAAAGATGCAGCGCGCTGCACTTGTTGAGGGCTCGCAAGATTCAGATGTAGAACGATTCAAAGGTGATGAAGATAACCCACCTGTAGAAACAATTCGACGTGCCGATGGTATCACAATTTCATGGCATGACGGCATCGAATTTGTCCCTCGTAAGTCCAAGTCATGTTATTCAACAATGAGCATACGGCAGGTAACAGCGTTTTAGAGCAATGGTCACTTATTATGGCACATGAATTCTTTGATGCAATGCCTATCCACGCGTTTGAGGTGAGAAATTTAAGATAAAAAACGTAAGAGCTTTCTGCTGACTTATACCAAGAAAACGGAAGAAGGCTGGCGAGAAATGCTAGTTGATATGGATGATACAAACGAGACGTATGTTTTCTTAGCAGATTGATATGCTTTACTAATTGGTATGAGAACACAGCGAATACAACTTTCGCATTGTGCGATCACCCGCACCTACCACAGCCAGCAAGGCATTTTTAGATCACTATAACTTGTTTCCAGATCGGAAGCCGGGCGATCGCGTCGAGATATCTCCTGACAGCTGGGATTTCATGACTAAAATGGCTAAACTTCTGGATAGCCATGGCGGAGCAGGTTTGATCGTTGATTACGGTCAGGACTACGCACAAGGCGACACACTTCGTGTAAGGTTATTTCGGAAATAGAAACGTTGCTTTAATTAGTTTGGTAGGCTATACGAAAGCATCGCATCATTCATCCAATGAGTGATCCGGGAAGTGCGGATCTAAGTGCGGACGTGGACTTTGCATTTTTGAAGCAGGTTATTGCTAAGGGGACATGTAAGTATTGTGTCTTTGTAGAGAAAATCTGAAATGACTAAGAATTTACAATACCAGCCGTAACCAGCTACGGACCGGTGACACAATCGTATTTCTTGCAATCATTAGGGATCCAAGCCAGGTTGGAGATGCTCCTTAAAAATGCGAAATCGCAAGGAAGTCGAGCCAATCTCGTCAAAGGTTTCCAACGTCTATTGGACCCTGCCGAGATGGGAAGAGTCTATAAAGTATTGGCCTTTGCTAAAGAATCTCAAAAATCCACGGATCCGGTGGGGTTTGCAGCTGTGTAGAGAATATTTAACACCCTGGATCAGGGTTCTTCCATGAAAACTTGATTGTAATATAAAAAAGAGCCTCCAATTAGAATCGCTCGCTGAACTAGAATGCTTGTGTAATGTGTGCAACTTCTCTGAAAATGTCTGCAGTATCGTTTACTGTACATAGCAACTCTAGAGCAGTTTCTTCATTGATTTATTCGATTACGCTACTGGGAATAATAAGTAAAGTGGACAAGTTCAAATGATGGGGCTTTTCGATGCAAAACAATCTAATTTATGAGTCAATTTGTTGCAACCGTGAATTCTGGTTTTGATCTAGTATGGCTGGCGACACCGTTGCTGGCTAAAGAAGCTTAGGACGTCGCTGCTGATTGCGGGTCAGAAGTGCAACTCAATTGCGCTGATACGTGTTGCAGATATCGTTGCTAATGACATGCTTTCTAAATAAAAACGACAGGACATGCAAAGTTCCTTACCACGATAGCAGAGTTACAAGTACCATGCTCCAGGAGCTTGTTTCGTAAAGCAATGCTTTCTTCTTTCAGTTGGGCCACGATTTCTCGTAGTTTCTTGTTTTGTTTTGCAGCTGCTTCTGATCGTTGCTGGAGTGCTTGGACCCTAATCTTCTTTTTCTGACGGCATCTTAATGCTTAAAAATATAGTATGTCAAATCATATTGTTCGACGGTTGTATATGGCTTTACTCAAATCACCTGCTACACGGTTTCTTTCCAATAACTTCTTCCGCTCCTCTTCGGGTCCATTTCCATTAAAGATACTTGTGCATTTGTTCTGGTGATTCCTCGGCGAAAAATGCTCGATTGCAATGTTAGATTGACGTGACAATGAAGGATTTAAAGTTCGAGGCGATCTTTCCGAATCTGGTGAAGACTGGGAGATTTGCAGCGTCTTCCCATGAGAAATAGATAGCGATCTTTGGTTGTCAAATTGATTCAAATGGTTTGTAATCGAACCGAGATTTGATGTAAAGTTCCACTCATCGCATTCCAACAAGAAGCGAGTAAGCGATGTGGTAGTTGTAGGTAAGGGATGATCTAAAACTGCGTTGATATTCTAACTGCCCTACCCGGAGATTTATTTCGCATACCTTCAAACATGGATTGTTAAGAGAGAGAGAGAGAGAGAGAGAGAGAGAGGAAGATTGGGACGGACAAAGTTGAAGGTAGATTTATGCGCATGAGATCTATAAAAGAGAAGAAACAAAATGATAAATGATACTAACTATGTATGATGTCATGAAGATTACAACTTGCGTACGGATGATGCAAACCTGTCAAGTAAAAAAAAAAAAAAAATAACATAGTGCGCTTCGTTTAGAAAGTGATAATAAGGTGCGATCCAGAAGGAAGACCAAACTAATAACAACATCCTATGCCCAAAAAGAGGTCCTCTTACTTACTTGCGATGATTGAAATTCTTCCGTGCACGATTTAAGTGCTCTTCTGGTTATTCTCCGTTTCGAAAAAGACTTGAACTCATCTTATAAAAGAAGTTGCAATTAAACAAAGTTCGTCTTTTCCACTTCCCTTCCATTCCGCTCGTTTTTTTTTATTTTTAGTTGTTCTTTATGGTATCGGACAAGTTGCCTTTCATGTCCCCGTTTGAGGGTGTGCTTAAGAAGGTGCGACCTCATTATTCAACAGATGCTCTACCACCTCCAGCCCCTCCACAGGCACAACCTAACTCGGACTTTGTTTATGCATCGTATCAACATGAGCCCTATCCCCATTCATACCATCACCAACAACAACCGTCAACCCAACAACAGCAGTATCACGTAACGCAACAGCAATACCATCCACAAATGTCAGCGCAGACAGCCGCATCCGCACATGGAACTCAATCAGCCTATGGAACAGATCCTCACCAACGTCAAAGAGAACAATTATTGTCCGATATGCTTCTTAATCGGCCTGTGCGCAAAAGAAGACGACCACCCCACTCATACGCTTCCTTGATTGCACAGGCTATCTTAACCTCGCGTGAGCAACGGTTAACACTCCGGGAAATTTACGAATGGGTCCAGACACGCTACCCTCACCTCTATGAAGCCAACGAGACTGGTTGGCAGGTAAAGGAGGGGAAAAAAAGAAAGAAGCAGTTCATCTTATATACATTATTAGAATACCATTCGACATAATCTTTCATTAAACCGCTGCTTTAAGAAAATCCCTCGAGTGAATCAGCACGGGCCAAACCGTGGAAAGGGTACAAAAGGTGGTTATTGGACGGTGGATATGGAACAGTTAAACAATACCAACTTTGGGCGTCAGATTATGGATAGTGGATTTCTTGGAAACATCGAATACTGGCAACATCAACAGCACGCTCAGGAACTGGAGCTTCAGCGACGTCAACAATTAACTCAACAGCAAGCATCCCAGCAGCAACAGCAACAACAAGTAAGACAAATACATCCGATGCAAGCAAATCAGATAGAGCATACAGGACAACAAAACCATCAAAAGATCATCAGCCCACACCAGAATTTACATAGTCATCATCCATCCATGCGCCCTCAGAGCATGATAGTAGAAGATCTTGATCTAAAGGACTTTGTTGGATCCTATTTTGGTACACCTGGTTCTGTTTCTTCGTCCTCCGGGACCCCAGGGGTAGATCGCCAGAACCCGTTTTCAGAAGATCCCATGGGCTATTCATCGGGTCGAGTGAATTCATTCTTAACTCGGATTAAAAGACCTATGTCGGCTTTCTCCTCAAGCGTCACTGGCAGCAGTGTGGGATCCCAGAGTTCAAAAACAAGCTCTGTGAGAGGTTCCACTTCTCCAGGCTCTCCTGCGACCGATACCGAAACACCCGATCCTAAGGAAGCTAAGATGGAGATAGATCCAGCTGAGCTGGATCCATCCCTTATGAGAGTCAACAATCTGTTGAACTAGATTTTTTTTTTTACCTTCCAGCTATGCCCCGCTATGCCCATGCTTTTCCTGTGTTTTATCTGTTTCTTTCTTTCCTCATCTGCTATCAATAAATCGGCGGTTTTCATTGAGCGTCTTGCATGGAATAAACAGATTTGGAATATAAAAAGCAACCAATCACTATTTCTCCCAGCGACTTTGATCTTTTTTATTTGCGCAAATTTGATACTGTTGGTTCGAACATAAGAAGACTGTTATCTATTTTGGTTTATTTATTTTTGATTTACTGCTCTGCAAACGTAACCAAACTCTTGTTCTCTTCTACTAAGTCGCCGACAGCATACAGAACCTGATCAATAACACCATCTGCAGGTGCTCGAATGACATGCTCCATTTTCATTGCCTCCAGGACAACAAGCGCTGTATCTTTTGCAATCTTTTGACCTGGCTTTACGAGAACTTGGGAAATCTTACAGGGCATAGGAGTTTTCACGGAACCAGCACTGTCAGCAGCAGCTCCAGCGACGATATATGCAGGTGGAGGGATCTTAAAGTTGGTCCTTCCATGCTGAAAGCGGAAAGAAATATTAGCAAAATACATTAAACAAAATAGCAATCACTTTTAATTACCTCGCCAAACACAGAAACCTCATCATTATATACGACAATATTTCGCTTCATGTGCTGATCGTCAATGTTGGACACCAGTTGACCCTCTTCATCAAAATGGCTTCGGACATTACTGAACGTTTTCAGCAACTGCTTGTTTGCCTTATCGAATACTTCCAAGTCTACAGCACCTTTTCCTTGCTTATTGGATGTCACTTGCACCTCGTATTGCTTTCCATTGGCATCCAGGGTGACCTTTCGGTGATGAGCTGTGTTCACTCGGAAACCGTTGCGAAGACTTGCCCATGGTGTGAACGGATCTAAACAAGGCTGCGTCAAATACCGACGGATAACTTGTTCTAATTGAACGATTACCTTTTGCCGTCACCTTGTAAGCAAGCTCTTCTTGGAGACAAATAGCATTGGCAGCCAACGCTAATGTAGTAGCATCCGGGGCTTCTGCAGTCTTCAGGAGGTCTTTTTCGTATTGCTGGAAATCAAGAAATGTACTTACGGTAGGTATGATGGTTAAACGCAGTATTTCGCCATGGCTTACCTGAATAAAGCCGGTCTCAACTTCCCCTTTAACAAATTCAGGATGTTCGGCCACCGTTTTCAGGAATCCAATATTCGTTGTCAAACCAACGATCTGATATGTCGTGTTACAAAATGTTATTAGGCTAATTCATGCATTACCTGGTATTGCTCCAGAGCAACACGGAAACGGCGAAGTGCATCATTACGATCTTCGCCACGGACAACCAATTTAGCAATCATAGGATCATAATGGACGCTGATCTGATCTCCTTGGATGAATCCGGTTTCCAATCGCAGATCCTCAGAAGTAGCAGGAATGCGTACATTGTACAGCGGACCAGTGTCTGGAAGGAAGTGGCTAATAGAAGAGGAATCAATATCAGCGAACTACTGGTGTATGCCGAAAATAGGTATTACTTGGAAGGATTCTCAGCGTAGACGCGAGCTTCAAAGGCATGTCCCTTCAGTTGAAGTTGCTCTTGGGTCATAGGCAGTCGGTTACCCGAAGCAACCTAACGAAACCGCACGTGTTTAGGATACTGATACTTCTTCTTGGTAATCAGCATTCTATAACCTACCTCAAATTGCCAGTGAACTAAATCGGTGTTAGTCACCATTTCCGTGACGGGATGCTCGACCTGTTGACCGGATAAACCCTTATGAGAACGCTTATCCATGCCCTCGTAGATCCTCTATACCTGCAAGCGGGTGTTCATTTCCATGAAGTAGAACTGCTTCGTCACGTTATCCATGATGAATTCGACTGTACCAGCGTTTTCGTAATTAACTGCTCGTGCAGCAGCCACTGCTTTGGCACCCAGCAATGCACGCACTTCTTCTGTGAGTCCAGGCGCAGGTGCTTCCTCAATGACCTTTTGGTGTCGACGTTGAACCGAACAATCACGCTCGAACAAATGTACAGCGTTTCCATGTTGATCCGCAAATACTTGAACTTCCACATGCCGAGGACGCTCCAGATACTTTTCGATCAATACCACATCATCGCCAAAAGATTTGATCGACTCATTCTTTGAAGATTCCAGCATTTCCTCAAACTCACTAGGAGATCGCACAATACGCATGCCTTTACCACCTCCTCCCTTTACTGCCTTGATCAACACAGGGTATCCGATCTTTTCTGCCTGCTCTTTGAGGAACTTCACGTCCTGATTTTGTCCGTGGTAGCCTGGTACCACAGGTACGCCTGCCGCCTCCATAATATATTTTGATTCACTGATATATATCAAATTGTGTAAGAGTAAGAATGAGCGAGTACATTCTAGAAAGCTTTAGCCTACCTCTTTGATCCCATGGATCGCATAGCGTCCCCAGAAGGGCCAATAAAGGCCAATTTCTCCGATTTCACACGATCGGCAAAGTCCGCATTTTCGGATAAGAAGCCGTAACCAGGATGTATAGCCTTAAGCATTGAAGAAAATACAGATCAATCATCAATCCCATGCAGACCGTATAGTGATTTGATTTACCTGAGCCCCACTCAACTTAGCCACCTGCATGATTTTGTCAATGTTCAAATAACTTTGTGCAGAGGGAGCTGGACCAATTAGATAGGATTCATCGGCCTGGCAAAGGTAAGTCAGTGCTTTCAGCTTTTGCTTAAAGGAGGATAATAGAAGCTCACCATAAGAACGTGCTGTGCATTGGCATCCGCTTCACTGTATACTGCTACCGTCTTGACACCAAGTTTCTTGGCGGTACGCATGACACGACAAGCAATTTCACCTCTGATAGATGGTACAAGGATAAATGGGTCGTAAAAGATCCGTTCAAAAAATTCTTACCTGTTTGCAATTAAAACTTTCTCAAAAAGAGGGTTACGATCTGTATAAAACACATGTCAGTATCCAAAATGGTTATGGGCCGACAAATAGACTAACCTAGCTGACTGGAATACCATCGCTTGGAAGGGGATAAGCGTGATAAGACGCCATGGCAAGGAGAGGGGGTAGCACCCACAACTCTGCATAACCGGAAATTGACCTTGAACATGTAACGGAAGAAAAGGGAGCAAGAGAACACATTGTAACCGTAGTCGCTTTAACGGTTTCGATGCGTGGGAAAAAAAACCTTGCGGGGGCGGTCAGCAAGAATCAGTAGAGTAGTCACACGCTTGGAAAGGCAAAGGCCTGGGAATGTGTGCAACGTCACATTTCATTACTTTGTTGAAGGTTGTATGCGTACAGAACTATATATATTGACAGATGAAAAAAAATCAAACGGAAGTAAAACAGTAGAAATAAAAAAGGTACATGAAGGGGGTCGGTATCTCTTTCGATTAACAAAGTGGAACGTTCACAGCCAATCCACCCTGACTAGTCTCTTTATATTTGGACATCATGTCCAACCCTGTCTGACGCATTGTTTCAATAACTTGATCCAGAGACACACGATGATCTCCTTCACCATTCAATGCCAGCTGGGCTGCGGCAATAGCTTTGACAGCAGCAAGAGCGTTTCGTTCGATACATGGCACTTGCACAAGACCAGCAATAGGGTCGCAAGTCAAACCAAGATTATGTTCCTAGTTGTTTAAACAGTGAGTCGTATTTAAGGGAAGTTGCTATGGATTTTTTTTTACCATGCCAATTTCCGCTGCGTTCTCAACTTGATCCACCGTACCACCCATAACAGCAGTAAAACCAGCAGCAGCCATGGAGCAGGCAACGCCCACTTCACCTTGACATCCAACCTCGGCAGCTATTCAAACAATGCAATAAGTTTACCATCTGCACAAAAGCACTATATCCAACAAACCTGAAATGCTAGCTCCACGTTTAAACAGCATACCCACAGCAGCAGTGGTTAGCAGAAACTCCATGACGTCTCTTTCCGGATTCTCCGAAATAAACTCCAAGTAGTATTTCAAAACGGAGGGAATAGTGCCTTGAGATGTGGTCAGAACAGAAAACGCTTGTCGCATTCTACTAAATTACCTGCTGCTCCATTTGTCGGTGCTGTTACAACTCGGCCACCACAAGCGTTTTCTTCATTGACTGCAATGGCATAAACTGAGAGATAGTCTAGGGCTAATAATTTGACGATCAGTACAACCCAATCTTGTGTTACATATAAGCATACCAGGTAGAAAGAACCGCTTGCGTTCGCGCTTCGGCAAGATTGATAGTGACATTGGGCGAGATTCATCGCTCTGGGGAAGTACGTTATTCGGTTCCACGTCACCCGAAGAAGGCAGTGGAATTTGTGATGTGTTATAAGTAGAATTTGTCACTACTGGACCGTACAAGCCTTTCAGGAGTTTTCTATAAAGGCCAGGTGCCCGACGGCGTACGTTTAATCCTCCCGGCAATCGGTCTAACGAGATGTGGATTATCCATTACTCCTGTTATTCATGGGTAAAACGGCAGTATCATACCTTCTGACGATGCCATGACGCCATTGCGGATACTTTCATCCATAGTATTCCAGATTCTCAGCAGCTTCGTTCGGATTTCGTCCGCCGATGACCATTTCAACTCATTTTCGTATACGACTTGGGCAATAGTCATATTTTCGCGTTTACATACTTGCAACAGCTCTTCAGCATTCCTGAAAGGTAGAGCCACGACGGCGATATCTTGGACTCTGCGTTCAGCTACAGCTCTTTTTTCTTTGTCTTCTTGTTTGTAGTATACGTTTTCACCATGATCCAGCTGTGTGGCGTCATTCACGACGAAACCACCGCCAATACTGAAGTATTCGTTGGTAGCGATCATATTGGCGTCTTTGTCAAAAGCGCAGAAACGCAAACCGTTAGGATGCTGAGGGAGTGTTTTAAAATAATTAAATATAAGATGTTTTTCAGGATCGAAATGAATGCGATGTGTTCCGTCCAAACGAATAGACTTATTAGTGTGGATATCTTGAACTCGCGAACCAATCGTGGATGTCTCCACCATCTACAAGAACAAAGCAAGAGGCTCAGATAAATTTTTGATTTAAATGGTTAGGATAAACTTACGTCTGGTGTTTCTCCTTCGATTCCCATTAAGATGGCATCAGGAGTACCGTGGCCTTTGCCTGTGAGAGCCAAGGAACCAAACATATCTAAATGCGGGGATCAACGGAGCTTAAATTTAGCAAGGACAGGACAGGCGACACAAAGTTTTCTTTTTTAACAAAAGAAAAAAAGATTACACTCACCGACACGCAATGTGGTAACCTTATCAAGCACGTTGTGTTTTTTCAGATCGTTGATGAAAATTTTTGCTGCTCGCATAGGACCGACTGTATGAGATGACGAGGGACCAACACCAATGGAGAACAGATCGAATGTGGATACCACGGCGTGATGATCGGCATTAGTTTGTGCGTTATCCTTATCTGCGACCATGGATTGTTGTTCCGCATGGGAAGAAGAATAAGGTCTGAATTGACGTGCAGTGATGAGCCGAGGAGCCTGCCTCAAGGCCATCCTTGCCGGTTGAGCAGCTATAAGCGACGGTAATTGTCTGATCAAACGCATTTGTTGAAAATTGATCGCTGACCTAAGAAAGTAAGGAAGAGAGGGAAAACAAAAAGTTTTTAAGGGAATGGATTCGAAAAAGATAACGATCTTTTTATATGTCGGGATTTCAAAGCATCGTCTTATTTTCTCACGATGAACTGGGTTAGATCCAATGAGATTCACCGAGTCATTTCCCTTTTTTTTCCTGTAACAGTTTCTGGGCATTCCCCGTCGATGTTACTTGCGCCCTTATCAAAGTAAGGGCCGGTGAGTTAAAGTTTAAATCCATGAAAATCGTTTAGGCGTTATACCTTTGAAGTTGATTGTTTATAAGCACACATACTTACTTCTCATGACCGGAATCCTTCCTTCCCATTTACCGACGGAAACCGTCTTGCAGTTTATAGAAGTCTTCCCGACGTACCCCAACAAAGAAAAAAAATTATTGATTTGACACAGTGGAGTTCCCCACGCCAACAGAACACAATACCCGACATGAATCCCCCCCTTAATGGATGACTCCAGAAGTTTGTCCCTTCCCGGTTTGATATCTGCTATGAGCCATGCTTTGCCTCATTACCCTTTCCCCGTCATAAGAAACAAGCTAGATCCTCCAATTCATTTACACAAAATTGCCCCACCATGCACAACTCAGTACTCCACTTTATCGGTTGCGCCTTGGAATGGAAAGGAAAGGTCATACAGAACAACAAGAGCCTGAATACCTACCTAAGCTGTCTGAATAATGACCCTAGGTGCTCCTTGTTGTACGGAGAAAATGTTTCGGCCAGAGAACGAATAGCCTTAAAGACTCTGGATGCGTACATTTCATAATCAGCTGTGTTCCTTCCTTTGCAGTAATTAAGTTTCCAACAGCTGAGAAGTCACTTATCTACAGATGCCCAGTCATATGTACAGATTCGACTGACAAGAAGAAGATCTTGGAAAAGGACAAAGACTACTCCGCATCCGTACCAAAACTCTAATATTCCCAGACATGAATGCTGGGTGGCCCGGTTGACGGAGCATGACTTGGCCAGTCCACTTTTTTAAGTGTAGTGCTCGCATAAGGTTTAAGAGCTTCGCACCTCATGTGCCCGTACACATTATTGCTTAGTGCCGTCAACAATTTAGAGTCTTTAAGTTAAGGATACATAAAAATCGCCGAATAAGTGCTGTTTAACAAGGTACTGACATCTTCTTCAGACATATTAAAAGTTTCTGGAAGATGCATGATGACTTGCATAAAAGCGATATTCACGTATCAACTTAATATGAACATGTTCTATATATTTTTAAAGGTTGAATAGGAACTGCTTTTAGAATTGGTGACGATAAATACTGTATCGAGGTTCTCTCTTTAGTTTATGTTCGATTTCAAACCTTATACTATACTAAATAGTGAAGTATATCAGAGCAAGGATGAGTAATCGTCTGCTGAAGGGTGAAGGACAGGGAGAAGCCCAGAACACGCATTGTTGGTATAATATCAAAGAGCAGCTCCAAATTTTTTTTGGTACCCTCAAATAATCCACATCTAACGGATATATCTTCCCAAACGGTCATCCCAACGTCTTCAGCAGGATCGTATCGGATTTGTAACGGAAACGTGAAATTGGTTGTAGTGTAAGCATCAATAGCCAAATCCGTTATCGTCCCCTCCCCAATTGGTACACCTGGTAATGTCGGATAATACGCCTATACAGAACAGTTAGTCCTCTTCCTGACCGCCACAGAAGGACATTCTTACCACAACTTGAAGCTTATCAAAGTAAGCGCTTACGACGTTAGGGTTTACAACGCTAAACTTCAGTCCGATGTTCATCTCAAAATTAGGAACGTTATCCGCTAATCTCAAAAGTGGTAGCCCACTTGGGTCATCGGTTGCGCCGTTAAATCGGATGGTAGGTATCTTGAAAAACGCCACAACAACAGTGGCAGTAGTGACCGCACCAACTGCAATGAAGAAAAGACAATAACAAATCCACCGCATCCAAATCGGAATACAGCTAAAGCAAGTGCAATAACAGGAACTTCGGCTGTTTTTCTCTTCATCCAATAGAGATATGTCTAATAAACCACTCGGAGATTTATTGCTACAATGACGGATCGCTCTAGTATACCTTCGTCACTTCCTACTAAATGTATCTTATCCGAGACTGATATGTTTCCTCTCTCAGAGTCAACTTGTTCGTCGTCTTCTACATCGCTTTGGCTTAATTTTCGCTGACGCTTATTGTGTAAATAGTGCGAAGAGTGGGTGCCAACAGGAGTGTACTTATAGGGGTTGCTAAATGGATAGAGCATACTGATACTACGCGAAAGAAATACCGCTTTGTTTATTTAACATCCACCAGAAATAAATGAAAAAATGGGAAAAGCAGGGGGAGGGGAATTTGTTGTTAAAATATGTGCTATGAAAAAATCAAATTCTACTCAATATCTCTTGAGAATAGTGCACATCTTCTACCTTAACGGCAGTCAATGCGTTGTATTCAATGTTTGCTAGAAACAAAACAAGTTTGAAAACAACGAGTGATCCGTTATCAAGTATAGATGGACGCAATGGGACGCGCCATGGTACCTTTTCTTTTTTCAAGTTCATATTTATGGATATGGCTCGATAAGCAAAACGAAGCTATGATAATTTGACATGGAACATCATAGTATCAACCCTTTAAAAAGTCCAAAAAAGGGCCATGACATACTCAGATTGCTAAACGCACATGAATCTATCCAGACATGTTTGATCCGGTTTATGCTGTGTAACGACATAAACAGCGTCAAAGCGGCTGACATAGGTGCGAGCAATGTTTGATATTATAGCGCTACTCAGTAAAAGAGATACTTGGGATGGCGCTGAACAAAAAGGGGGAAGCGCTTGTGGTGAAGATATGAAGACCAATGTCCTTTCCGTATCTTTTGCTGCTCAATGCATATATATTGAGTTGCAGATAAATAATGTACTGATATGTTCTTGCGCAACAAATAGGGTGCTACTTTGTTGGAACCCTGTTTGTCCTGTGAGTTTTTCATCCTTACTTTGTCCGTTTTCTGGGCTACCGTTTTTCACGTAGTGCCGGTGTCGATATCTTACAATTTCGTGGATACACAAAGATCAGTTTGAGATACAATACATGAACAGCTTAATGCTGGTAAATGACAGTTTAATGGTAACTCAGGTTTTTTCGTGTTAAGGCAGAAAAGGGTTTGGCGTTCTCACACAGATTCAAACGGCGCTTGAATGGAGGGCACAAGTTGTGTACCTAACACTCTGGCAAAGGAAGGCAGGTGTGCGGGTAACAGTGGGACTGCTTCACGTGATCCCAAAACTTCAAAAAAGGAAGCGTTTTCTTTTCTCGCTCGCGTTTCTTCCTTCCGCCAGCCCTTTTCTCATTTCCTTCTCCACTTTTGTGAATATTTGGTCTTTCCAGTTCCTTTGCACATAAACCCCGCTTTATATTCAATACTTGATGTTAAGGCGCTGTTTAGCACTCTTGTCCCGGCAGCTTTAATATACAATGACGACGTTGCAGACATATGCGTATAGACTAGGCGATCCTACTTTAGGTACGTGTCCCTATTGGCGATCCACGCAACGCACATATCCTCAACTTCATAAATGACTTTAGCGATCAGTCTTAAAGTTACGATTGCCAATGAATTACGAGATCAGGTCGAAGTGTTTCAAACTTTGGAATATCCAAGATTCCTTGCTACTTTAATCCCTGTTTTTCTTGACATATTAAACAACGGAACGCCTGTATTTGTTAGCAACGCTCCGGAACAAGTAGGTCTTCTACAAAGACTTCAAAATTCATCCTCAATGTTTTTTTCGCAGAAATTTCGGAACATCATCCTCGAAATTATCTATCGACTACCTCAAACCGAACCACTGAAAGAATATGTTCCCGACCTGTGCAAGACTTTAATGCACCTTTTACGTGTGGAAAATGAAGACAATGCGGTCGTGTGCGTAAAAATTATTATTGACCTTCATCGATCTTTTCGACACGTCTTGGAAGATCAAGTGCAACCTTTCTTGGATATTGTGCAAGAAATATTTCGAAACATGGAACAGACAGTCAAGGACGCATTCGATACACCAAGTACACCAGCAGGATCTGCAACAGTAAGCTAAATCTCATATTGATTTTTCTTAATGAGACCTGCTCTATTACCTAGCCTGGCCCAAACCCTTTGTTGGCCACATCTCCACGACCCATGTCACCAGCCGCCGATTTCCAAGAAACACCATCTAAAATCCTTCCTAAAAGTTTGTATAGCTTTAAGGTATTGACAGAGTGCCCTATCATTGTTGTTCTACTGTTCCAATCCCACCGCCGTTATGCCACGGAAAATATTATGAAATTTATACCACTTATTTTTGAGGTAAATTCAGTGAAAATAAGTTGAGGTATTTATTCAATCTATGAACTTTAGACACTACGACTTCAAGCAAAGCCGCAAGCAGAAGCTGCCCGCGCTCATGGAGACATCTTTGTTGGAGTTAGTTCAGAAATTCGAAACCGAAGTGTATATAATGATTTTATTGTCGCTCAAGTTAAAGTATGTCATCAGTTGATTTTCGCATCCTCTGATCATTTCTATTTTGCCACAAGACAATGTCCTTTTTAGCCTATATTTTACGAAGCTACACTCAATTACTGCGAACCTATCAAGACCAAATTCCTGACTTTGTTCTCCGATTATTACGCGAATGTCCTCCAGAATCATCTGCAACCAGAAAAGTGCGTAATATGAACGGGAAAAATGAATTAAGTATTTATATGACTATATAGGAACTACTTGTTGCCACTCGCCACATCCTTTCAACTGACTTCCGTGTAGCCTTTGTGCCCAAAATCGACCTACTACTAAATGAAAAGGTTCTGATAGGCACAGGCGTAACGTCCCATGATACGTTAAGGTAATGACGCTATATATCAGAGCAGAGCATTCATACGTCTATATGCTATAGACCATTGGCATATAGCATGCTCGCTGATTTGGTCCACCATATCCGATCGGAGCTGACACCAAAGCAATTGTTTCGAACCGTTTACATCTATTCACGGAATCTTCACGATGCCAGTTTAGCACCCAGCATTCAAACAATGTGTGGAAAGCTATTATTAAATCTTATCGAATGTATTATGAAGATCCCAGATAAAACCCAAGGTAAGTTTCTTGATTTATTGCGAATCCGGCGTAACAAATAGTATACTAGGCCGGGAGCTATTGATGCGTGTACTTGACGCTTTTGCCAGCAAATTTGCGGCACTGAATATCCAATTTGATACATGTCTTAAACAATACAAAAAGAAGAAGAAGGATGCTGCAGAAGACGGCAGTGCACCTGCGACTACAGCCTCAGCAAATAATGATCCAGATGACTTTGATTTTGATCGAGCGCGTTCAATTCATACGGCAACTTTTGTCCCTGATTTTATGCATGATGGTATCAAAGGTCCGTAAATCATCTCCCAATGAATGATTAGGGCTAAAGATGGTTGTAGATGGCCGATTCCTTTTCAGAAACCTGGCTATAGGTTTGAAGCCTTTGTTTGTCGGGCTTCGCCATTGTAACCCGCCGCCGCCTAGCGGGCAAGAAGTGAACGTGCAGTTTGCGAGAGGCTTTTCGCAAGATGAAGTGGAAATTTTTATCCGACTATTCCGAGAAGGGCTTATGTGCTTTGAATACTATAATGTCGATAATTATGATGCAGATGGCACTCCACCATATCACGGATCTACCGACGGCTGCGACAAATCCGAGTCATCAATAGGGTCAAACGAGTTATCGCTAAAGCTAGGGGCACAACCAGCGGGCGAAAAGGAAATCCTTGATATGTTTTCGATCGTCTATACCTTGCTTGATCCGGCTGTTTTCCAGGAAATCTTTGCATCGCAAATGGAGTTCTTTTTCAACCGGATGTTGATCAATCGCACACTTTTACATATTGCGCAATACTTTCTGGTTAACGAGACGACTTCACAAGGATTTGCTGGAATTCTTTTCCGATTTCTTATTGATCGCATCGATCGATTGGGCGATGAGGATACGCATTATTCAGCTGTCATGTTACATCTTTTCCGATTAGCGTATATGGCAGTGAATTTATTCCCAGAAACGAACGAATCCATCCTTCAGCCCTACCTGGGAAACTTGGTTATGTCATGTTTCAAACTCTCTTCTAAGGCGAAGGAGCCCGCAAATTATTTCTTACTTTTGCGAGCTTTGTTTAAGAGTATCGGAGGCGGACGATTTGAGCTTCTATACAAAGAAGTGTCACCCTTACTCCAGGTGCTCTTAGAAAACCTGAACTCATTGCTGACGCTTGCACATAAGCCTGAGATGCGAAATCTATTCGTAGAACTTTGTTTAGCTGTTCCCGTACGCCTTAGTACACTACTTCCATATCTGCCGTACCTCATGCGACCTCTGGTTATCGCATTGCAAGCTGATCAAGAACTCGTTTCCCAGGGTCTGCGCACGATGGAATTATGTAACGACAACTTAAATCCTGAGTTTTTGGATCATATTATGGCTCCAGTTATGAAGGAGCTTATGGACGCTCTCTGGAGTCATCTAAAACCGCTCCCATACAATCAACAACACAGTCATACGGCAATGAGAATACTGGGAAAACTTGGTGGCCGTAACCGACGTATGCTAAAGAGCCCACCTAAACTGACGTATAATAATCGAATGGAAAGCGGCGTATCTGTAGAAATAGTGTTCGACGCTAATACGATACCACACACTCTTTCGCTTGACAAGTGTCTGGAGGTAGCGGTTAGAACTCTGGAGCGAGCCGATGTCGATACATTTTATAAAAAACATGCGTACGAATTCCTGAAAGCCAACATGGTCTTAATGTTGGAACTGGATGAAGGCCCCGAAGATCTTGCACAGTCGCTTTATCAGCGAGTCAAACGCCAGCTACTTGCTTCATTGCAGCCTGAAAGTTCTCAGAAAGCTGCTTCTTCTGAGGAAGGCGAAACAACAAATGAATCTGAGGACAAGATGGCTGTTGATGAAGAGAACACAGTGGTCGGAAATGTGCTCAAAGAGCATGGGCTCAAACCTAAACGATTACCTGGCAATGGGTACACTAAATATCTATCCAAACGAGTTGCCCAAGAAGACGCATTACGAACTGTTCTCGTGTCTATCATGAAAGCTTCGACGATACCTGAGATGTCAGACGATGCTTGGCCTTTCTTCCAGAACATCTGCCGGCACTTCACATTGCTACATATTGGTGAAGCGATCGAGGCTAAAGAGGGCGGGAACAAGCCTCTTTCGGATATGATGGATGAGAGGTTGGCTGTACAGAATTTGAACACGACTATTCTTGTTGAAGCCATTGTCGAAATCATTTCTTCAGAAGATGTACAGTTGAGAAAACGTGCAGAGCAAGCCTTGCAGCTTTGCTTTGAAACAGCAGTCAGCGTTCTGGGTGGCAAGGAGTTAGTCTGGCATTTGCCAATATTCCGAGTATTTGCGTCGCAGTTTTGCTCTTGTTGCTATAAGCAAGAGTGGTACAAGAAGAGAGGCGGCTGCCTTGGTATCTCTATCATGAGTTCTCAGCTGGATATGGGAACAAAATGGATGCGGGAACATGAACTGGATTTCATTCGATCCTTGCTTTTTGTTTTAAAGGATGCCTCACCAGAAATGGCCAACGTCAACACTGCTGAAGCAACTCAGACATTATCGCATGTGCTGAAGGTGTGCAACCGGCCGGAAGATGACGAATCCCAAGAAGCTCAGCAGAAGTTCCAAAACTTGATCGCTTTACTCCTTAGTGAGTTATCCAATTCCAACAGTGCAGTGCGTGAAACTATCCAATCGTCTTTCCAACTCTTGGCAGATCTCACTGGCAATGAAGTAACGGAGCTTCTGGCACCTGTCAGAGAAAGGCTGGTCGCGCCAATCTTTGCAAAACCTTTGCGTGCTCTCCCCTTCGCTATGCAAATTGGCCACATCGATGCGATTACGTACTGTCTTACGCTGCGACCTCCTTTCCTAGAGTTCAATGATGAACTTATACGACTTCTACACGAGGCATTGGCTCTGGCTGATGCAGAAGATCAAGCTTTAGTGAGCCGAAGCTCTCAATACAAGAACGCCAATTCCCTCATGAATCTGCGTATTGTTTGCATAAAGCTTCTTTCAGCAGCAATGGCTTGTTCCGATTTCTCCAATCAAAGACAGACTCACACACGAGCTCGCATCATCCAAGTATTCTTTAAATCGTTATATTCTAAATCCCCCGAAGTTGTGGAAGCAGCGCACAGGGGTCTGAAACAAGTCTTGGCTCAACAGCACAAGCTGCCGAAGGAATTGCTCCAACAAGGACTGAGACCGATTTTAACGACATTATCGAATCATAAAACACTCAGTGTGCCAGGCCTTGAAGGTTTAGCTCGACTGCTTGAACTGCTGACAAACTATTTCAAAGTTGAGATCGGCAAGAAACTACTGGACCATTTGAAACAATGGGCAGAGCCAAAAGTACTCCAGGAGGCTGCTGGAAAGTCACTGAGCGAAAATCATGAAGTCAAGATTATTGTAGCCATTCTCAATATATTCCATCTTCTTCCTGCTGCAGCTCATATATTCTTGGATGAACTCGTTTCGGTCGTCCTTGACATGGAGGAACATCTCCGTCGATCCATTTCAAGTCCTTTCAGACCAAACTTAATCAAGTATTTGAACCGGTACCCCGCGGAGACATTAGCCTATTTCTACGAAAAGCTCGGTAATCAGCGATATAGTCGGCTCTTTATTGCGATTTTGGGCACAGAGAGCGCATCCCAGCTGCGTGACGAAGTTGCCAAAGCACCAGCAGAATTAGTAAATAGGACTTTTAAGGTGCCTGACAATCCAAACATGCATTACCAAGGCGTCTTAATAGTTCAAGAGATTGTCAAATATGACCCCAGCTGGTTAACCGGACAGCAAGCAGTGCTTGACTGCTTATTAGACCTTTGGCGATCAGCAACTCGATTTGAGCGCATGAAAAGGGAAGATCAGCAGGGCGTACAAGTTACACGTGAATCGTTGTATTTGACGAAGATATTTATTACGCATTTGCGTGCAAATCCTGACGATATCGACATAATCTTTGATTTGGTGTCTCTATTTGCGCAGGAATCGGTAATGGACCTCTCTTATTTACGAGCTTTCCTCTTGGAAGATGTTGCTCTTAAGTATACACCAGCACGCAAGCGGAAGATATTGGAAAAATTCTTGCAGCAGTTTTCGGATACCTCGTACTCTCCGTACCTAAAAATGATGACGCTTCGACATGTTGTGAATCCTGCGCTTCTAGTAGCATTTACTCAGAAAGACGGAGGTTATGCAGAGATCTTGGACAACAAGATGATGGAAAGACTGGATTTCAAAGTGTGGGCTCATCTTATGTCGGAATCGTCTGAAGATAATCTGTACACGGAAGACTCTCTCCGGATAGAATTGCTACAGTTAACTGCGATGATCGTTCAGTATGCACCGCACCTTCTTGCTGATCTCCGTAAGGAAGTTATCAAGTTCGGCTGGAATTACTTACGGCGCGAGGACGCTACATGCAAGCAAGCAGCCTATGTGCTTATTTCACGATTCATTGCTGCTTACGAAACCCCCAGTAAAATAGCCATACAGATATATGCTGCGCTATTGCGTGCCCATTTGTCAGAAGCACGAGTTCTTGTGAAGCAAGGCTTGGATATCCTTGTACCAGTTTTGCCAAAGCGCGTTCCACTTCAAGGCACGGAACGTGTACCGACGTGGATCCGCCTGACACGGAAGGTCGTAGTGGAAGATACTCATAGCATCTCCCAGATGGTCAATGTGTATCAATTGCTCGTTCGTCACCCGGATTTGTTTTACGACTACCGTGAACACTTTTTACCCCAGATCGTGAATACGCTAACCAAGCTTGGGCTATTACAAAATGCAACACCTGAGCACAAATTGCTGACAGTTGAGCTTGCTGAACTTATCCTGAAATGGGAGCGTACTCGCATCGCATCGCAAGCTACAGTTGACGATCCATCGGTTGCACCATCGTCACCTCCTGGCAAACGTAAGGCTACCCAGCCATCGGAAGCACCACCGCGCAAAAAGATGCAAGTGGAAGGACCAGGATCCGATGGAAAAACTGTCGCAACCGAGTCGTCTACCAGCAACACCGGAAAGGGTTACATGCCAAGTTTAACTCTTCGTGAGAATCTTGTTGGCTACTTAGTACGATTAGCCTGCAGCGTATTCAACCCAACCGATATGATCCAAAGACGTCTGGTGCAGCGTGTCCTTGACCTTACCAAAGAGTTTCTAAACCCTTCTATGTGGCATGATGTCCACGTCAAGTTCTCTCACTTAGAACGAACGCTTACAGCCAAGGAAGTGAGTGATATTGTGGTAACCAGTATTTGCAGTGCGCTGGAAATTTTGAATATCGATGTATCGCATAAACCTGCCGAATGGTTTATCGTCAATATGAATCAGCTTCATCGTCTACTGGAGACAAGTATCAGATCAGACAATGTTCGCATTCAGACTGCGCTTTCCCCTGTTCTTGTCCATATTTTCCAGGCGATTCATCAGACAACTAATGCTGAAAGCACGGAACAAGAAACGCAAAATCCTGATGTGGCGAGCTTCGTGTCACTTGTTGACTCTACAATAACTGATGGTATCACCAGCATGAACAATATATACACCACTTTGAAGCTGTTGCAAGCAGCTAGTAGTAGTCGGAGTGAGCATCTGGACACGTTTATACCTGGTATTGTAAAGATGCTACAGAAACTTACAAAAGAACACACGGTTCCTTCACACTCGACGTCAACCGCTGGCCATGATTCCCAGGTGAACCTTCTCATTATCGGTCTTAACCTCTTGAAAAAACGCATATCGTACCTGGGTGACCAGCGTCGGTGGTTCTTGACTTGTCTGATCCAACTGATCGAAAAGTCCTCGGATGTTCAATTGCTTCGGACTCTTTTAGAAATGCTCAGTGAGTGGATACTTGGCAAGACCGATACGTTCCCCACAATTCCTACGATTAAGGAAAAAGCGGGATTGTTAGTTAAAATGATGACTTTCGAAAACCGCAATGACCCGAAATTGACAGAAGAATTCCTGGATCTGGTAATCAAGATATACAGCACGCCTTCATTTGCAAGATCAGAGCTGACTGTCAGGCTTGAGCAAGCATTTTTGCTTGGAACCCGAAGCGAAAATCCCCACATTCGTACACAATTTATGCGGATTTTTGATCGAAGTATCAGTAGATCTCTTTACTCTCGACTTAATTACATTTTGGGTGTTCAAAACTGGGAATTCCTTTCCAACACGTTTTGGATGCCTCAAGCTTTGGATCTTTTACTAGGAGTTATTCAGGCTGATTCTCGGGTATCATCCCTTCACACATTGAAGGTTAAGTCTATCAAGATAATCGGTAATCAAGCCGAGCCAACGTCTATGGATGTTCCTTCCGAAATTAACGATCTCATTGTCAACCACCAAGCATTTCTCAGAAGTCTGAAAGGATATGGTGTGAACAACTGTATTGCTGCTATTCGTCAGTTACAATACCTGGACCCAGATTCAACTTTCAAATTGTGGACAGATTTGTTCCCAATGTGTTGGTCAGCTTTGAATGCTACTGAGCGGCATGATCTGACTAAAGTGATTATCAACTTTCTCGCGAAAGACTATCACAGCAAGCAAATGGAAAGTAGACCAAACGTGATTCAAGTGCTGCTTACGGGTATTGCCCGAACAACACCACCGATCAGGCTTCCGCCGCATCTGGTAAAATACCTTGGGAAGATGTACAACGCTTGGCATACGGCCATCGAGCTTCTGCAACAGTCTGAGAAGATTGGACGAATCAGCGATTCTTCAAAGGATGATCAAAATAACCGCGAACGTACATTGGACGCATTAGCAGAAATGTATGCTAGTCTATGCGAACAAGATATGTTCTACGGTTTGTGGAGACGTCGTAGTACATACAGTGAGACAAACGTAGCAGTTTCTTGCGAACAAAGCGGTATGTGGATGCAAGCACAAAATATGTACGAAAACGCCCAGATCAAGGCCCGAAGTGGTGTCTTGCCGTTCACTGAATCGGAATATATGCTTTGGGAAGATCATTGGATCTCATGCACGCAAAAGCTACAACAATGGGACATTTTGACAGATTTGGCGAAGCATGACGGGAACACAAACTTGTTGTTGGAGTGCGCATGGAGATTGTCAGATTGGACAGCTGAGCGCGAGCTGCTTGAGCAGTCTCTCAAGCAGGTTGCAGACAATCCATCACCTAGGCATAAGGTGTTCGAAGGTTTTCTGGCTCTCATCAAATCGCAGACTAATGACGAGAGATTGGCCGAGTTTAATCGTATATGTGAAGACGGCGTCCAGCTATCACTACGCAAATGGTATTCCCTTCCATCTATAGTGTCGCAGAGTCATCTTCCGTTATTGCAGACCTTTCAACAGTACTTAGAATTACAAGAAGCAAGTCAAATATTCAGCAGCTTAATGAGCACCACTGCTCAGAACCTAGATCAGAGATCAGCAGAGTTGCGCAACATTTTAGGAACATGGCGAGAACGGCTGCCCAATACATGGGATGATATCAATGTTTGGAGCGATCTTGTAGCTTGGAGGCAACATATCTTTAGTGCTATCAATCGTACATATTTACCGCTAATTCCGTTACTTCAACCACAACCGGGCACCGCGAATGGAGGTAGTGGAAATTCTTTTGCATATCGTGGGTACCATGAAACAGCTTGGATTATCAATCGTTTTGCACACGTTGCTCGAAAGCATCAGCTGTACGACGTCTGTATTAACTACCTGACCAAGATCTATACGTTGCCCAACATTGAAATCCAGGAAGCATTTCTGAAATTACGAGAGCAGGCAAAGTGCTACTACCAGAATCAATCTGAGCTCCCAGCTGGCTTGGACGTGATCAACAATACGAATCTCATGTATTTTACACATCAGCAAAAGGCCGAATTTTTCACTCTGAAGGGCATGTTCTTAGCGAAATTGAATCATTTCAATGAAGCTAATGAAGCGTTTGTGAACGCCGTTCAAATCGACCTTTCGCTGCCGCGGGCTTGGGCTGAATGGGGTAGATACAACGACAGAATGTTTAAGGAGCACCCGAAAGATCTCAGTTGGGCCAATAATGCTGTCAGCTGTTATCTCCAGGCCGCTGGTATCTATAAGAACGCAAAAGCAAGAAAATATCTTCTGCGTGTTCTTTGGCTATTAAGCCTCGACGATCAAATGGGCACCATATCGCGTGCCTTCGAAGGATACAAAGGCGAATGGCCTGTCTGGTATTGGATAACATTTATCCCGCAGCTACTTTCCGCTTCGCAGCATAAAGAAGCAAGACACGCTCGAGCTATATTGATACGTATTGCTAAACAGTATCCTCAGGTATTAATTATCCCTATTTAACAGCACTTTGTTCACGCTTGAATTTAAATAGGCACTACATTTTCAACTTCGTACTGCAAAAGAGGACATGCTCAAACGACACGCCCCTGCTCTTGGAAATCAACATGCAGACGCTCAACAAGGGCAAAGCTCTACTTCTGCCGGGCCATCAGCTACAAACGGCACGACGGCTAATGAAGCAAGCGCTTCCCAAGTTAAAGAAGAACTAGCAACTCCATCGGCCAGCGATGCCAAAACAATTGCTGCTTTTCAAACGGCTGCTGCTCAAGTCCCTGAAACGTCTAGCCCTTCCGGTTCTGGAGAAACTAAGCAAACTGATGACGAGATGGGAGCCAAACAAGAAAATATGGATGTTGATACAATGGAAGATGGATCGTCAAAAGCAGATAGCACGGAACAGAATACAGCTTCAAAGCAGGAAGAGGATAAGAGCGCGGCTGGCAATGATGATGTAAAGGTAAAACAAGAAGAACAAACCACTTCTACAGAGACAGCATCATCTGCGGAAAAGCGGCAGAAGCTGGAAACAGATCAAGCAGGAACCCTTGCAGGCAAGCAGCCCACTACTGCAGATCAAAACCGTCCAGCTCAACAGCCATTTACGGGTGCTACTACAGCGACAAACAAAGGGCCATTTTCAGCTAACGCAGCAGGTTTGAATACTTCTGCTTCACACCCATTGGACGAGATTATGGCCATGCTGAAAACAGGGTATCCTTTGCTTGCTTTATCCATGGAAACAATGGTGGATCAAATTCAACTCAAGTTTAAACCGCAAGCAGACGAAGATATGTACAGACTTGTTGTTGCCTTGTACAATGAAGGCGCACAGGTAAGTTTATTGGCTTTATCAAAAACCCGTATTTATCCATATTGCTAGCAACTATTGACCCGATTGACAAATCCTGGAGATGCTCTTCAATTGACCCATGCCACAGCAACCAACATTGCTCGATTTGCTGATAGTCTGTATCCAGGACATACGAAGACTGCATTTGTCAACGACTTTGCGAAAGCCAAATTGAATCTAGAAGAATATGTTGCCAAACTGAGATTATGGCGCGATAAGTTTGAAGCAATGCTAGACGCTCGTCCACGAAAACAGAAGTTAGAGGCAACCTCTCATTACTTGGCAGAGATACAACACTCACGGTTTGATGATGTGGAAATTCCTGGTCAATACCTTTTGGTAAGCATTCTTTGGTAATAAGTAGAATTACATTTCGTAACATGCTATTTAGCTCAAGGATAATGCCAACGACTTTTTGCGCATTGATCGTTTCTTACCAGAGGTAGAGGTTATCCGCAGCTACGGCAACTGCTACCGACGGTTGACGATTCGTGGCCACGATGGTACTTTGCACCCATTTGTGATCCAAAATCCGTCCGCACGTCAGTTCCGCAGGGAGGAAAGGTTGATGCAACTTTTCAGGATACTTAACCGTGTCCTCGAACGGCGTAAAGAGAGCAGAATGCGAAATCTTTCTTTCCATCTTCCTGCAATAGTCCCTCTGGCTCCCAATGTTCGCATGGTGGAGGATGACCCGTCGTATTGTACTCTTTATGATATTTACGAGGACCATTGTGATGATATGCACATGCACAAGGACGATCCGTTGGTCTACTTTGTGGAGAAGTTCAAGTCAAACGTCAACACTAAGAAAGATGTAAGAGTGTTCTCTGTGGAATCTTGTGATAACACGTTTATTTGGTAGATTCTGAACCAGAAAACGGAGTTGTTAAATCTGAGGATGGAGATCAATGATGAGATAGCCAGCAATATGATTCCGTCCAATATTCTCAGCAAGGTAAAGTAGCTGAAAATGGGAGAAGTTTCACAACGTTCTAATTACGCTTTTAGTACATGCTCCGGGCTATGGGCTCATACGCAGATTATTGGATGATTCGGAAGCAGTTCACAGCGCAATATGCCACTGCCACATTCATGACCTATATATTCAGTGTAGGCCACCGAACACCGCATCGCATTGCTATTTCACGTAACACGGGCAACGTATGGATGACAGAATTCTTGCCAGGTAGTTAAACAAAATAGAAGCAATGGGTCAGATAATTCTTATAACATTGATTACGGCAGGCTGGAACCAAACAAACCCATTGTTTGGAAATGGTGAAGCTGTTCCATTCCGATTTACTCCTAATGTCCAGGAATTTATGACACCTGTCGGTATTGAAGGGTTATTTACCAGCTGTTTGATGGCCACCGCTCGTAGTCTCACTGAACCTGAACTGGAATTGGATCAATATTTGAGCTTATTCGTACGAGATGAACTTGTTCATTGGCATATCAGTAACCATCGTTCTGTGAGCGATGCGCAATTCCGCGACCGTGTAAATACCAATGTGCACCAAATCAAAACAAAAGCCCAATTCCTGTCTTGTAAGGCAGAGCGCGAAAAGGTAATGGGAAACGTGTGAAGAAAAAAGATCAAAGAAAATTGACGTATTTACGATATTATTAGACCATTAATGCGAACAAGCCTACTAATCAAAATGTGATTGATTTGATTTCTCAAGCAAGTAACCCTCAGAAAATGACACAGATGGATTGTACTTGGATGCCTTGGCTTTAAAGAGAGTATACCCAAAGGCAGTATATACGGTTGTTTAAATGCAAAATAAAAAAAAAATTAATAACCAAAAAAGGCAGTGATACGCTTGCATGATGGCTACACCGGTTGGCTCGGAGTGCCGAGATTAAAGTTGTGATGCAATTCAAAATAGCCCCTGGATTGTCTTGCGCGTCTCATACTCCTGATATGTTTTACTGTCAAAACTTTTGATGGCCGCCATGTTTCAATCATTGCTCTTGTTACCGACACACTCTCTCTTCTCTTTCTCTCTTTCTTTCCTTGACAAGCATGACACATTCGGAAGTGAACCAACCAGTTGATGCCTTAACGCGAAAATGCTGCTACTGTGGCTCCTTTGCTCATAAAACGCGGTATGAGTTAGTGCCATGTATTTCAATCAAAAACTTAGCGTGAATTTAGGGATTGCCCATACCCGGACAGATAACTAACAGACCCCCAAAAAAAACATGAAGCAAAACCTCATACCTCTCGACCCATATTGAACACGTCATTATACTTGCACTGCATCCTTGTCTGACCACAATTCTGTCCAAATGTATTTACACCTCTCCGCTTGTTACACACTTTGCATCGATTGAACCTACTTTGGAACTAAGCTTGCAAAAATCTATTCGTGTAGTATCACCCTTTATATACAATGTCTGGAAGGTCATACTATTGTTTTGCCTTTGCAATGTGTATACACAAACTATTCTTAGCATCTAAATCTAAAGGAAGAGATACTTGGACAATAGAAGCACAAAAGCTGGTAAACAAATGGCAATCGACTCATAATAAACATCGCAATTCATCCTAGCAAGAATATGATTTATTCAGGAATTACCCTCTGTCTGTTTCTTGGCAAACATTTTGAGCTCCATTGCTTTCTCCTGTATATGAGTGATTACTGATATTTGTTTCCGTGATAAGTTCAATATCGCATCAACAAGCTGCTTTTGCTCTTCAGCAGCAGTGCGTGCAATTTCATGTATCCTGTTAGATAAAGTGTTAAAGCCATCTCCACATATACTCCCATGCTTAAACATACCTCATACGCAAATTACTCTCTTTTCTATCACATTCAACTAACCGAGAGTTCAAATTATCCCGCACTTCCCTTAACTTTTTTTCCAGATCATGATTAACGGAGTTTAACGTAATATTTTCTTGACGAGTAGACTAATAAAACTTGGACGATAAATACTTCCTCTTTTTCTTTTGTGCGTGAAGTCTACCTCCAGTAATTCATCAAAATCAGTCTTCCGCTCTAACAACTGCTGCTCCAGCTCTTCAACTTCTAGCCTTTGTTGCTTCACATCAGCGCTGAGATTTTCCGCATTATCATGGGCTGCAGATGCTTTATCAGAAAATCGAGCAACGGTCCGCTTATGAGTATCGTATAACTCTTTCAGATATGGCTAGAAGAAAACGACGACATAATTATAAGAAATGACCATTCCAATTGTCTGCTTACCAAAACGTCCCCTTTTATGTCAAGTGACAGCATACTGCCCACCGTTTTTCCGGCTGGATTAAACACGAGGGAAAAGTCTTTCTTATTGGCAAACGCAGCTGTGGAAGGTACTATGCCAATCCCCATGCCCATTCGATTAAATTCTGCAACACTAGCCTCTATCTAAAGGAACGCATTCTTGTTAACCTTTAGCATCAAAAAATTTGTCATGCACTCACTGCAGATCGTTTCTTTTCCAAGTTCATCTCATACTCCCATGTTTCCACTTGCATTTGGTTCAGTCTTGTTCGATAATTTTCGAGCTCTTTTTCTAATTGTAACCGCGACTCATCAAGCTGCACTAGCTCCTCTTCAGATATAGCTTGCGCATCCATTTTCATTTTATATTTATCTCTTTCATTTTCATAGAAACGGTTCACTTCCTCTAATAAGGTCAAAACGTTGATAACCTATTCGCTTCAATCATTCTCACTGTTACCCACCTGCTTGTTGTATTTCCTCTTTAGTAGCATTTATCATTCCTTTGTACTGCAAGATCTTCTTTCTTTTTTCCGCAATGTATTCTGTGTATTTTATCTTGTCTTTTTCTTGCTGCTTCCGGCGCCCTTTTAATGCGATAAGTGGTGACTAAGAATAGATTAATGCTGATTATCATAGAATTGGAAGACATACAACACGATCCTCATACGCTGCAACTTGCCGTTGTAGTTGTTTCTTTTTCTCTTCCAATTCTTTGATCTTGGCAACGTGTTCTTCATTAAATTTATCTGCAATGTTTGGTGACTTAGCAAAAAAAAAAAAAGAGTTACTTTTTTTTTTCCTCTACCAAAGGTATTCTGTAACTCCATTTCCATAGGCGTAAAATCATCTTGCCCACACATAAATGATTTGTACGTTGCTCGTGCAAATTCAGAAAATAACGTGTCCATACTCCTCTTTTCTTCTTTCTCAGCTTGTTCCAAGATTGCATCTACGTTCTATCGTATTTCATATGTCAGAATTTATCAGTAATACTGATGCTTTTTCGCAGCTGACTTACCTGACACGATATGACCAACCAATGTAGTAATGCCAAAAATGTTGGGAAGGAATGAGGAGCTGCTATTGAATACAAAGAACGAGGACTAATGGAGTCTGCTAATGGATAACTGAAAACGAAAGCGTTTAGCACATACAAGGATATTCTCAGTTAGTGAATACCTCAATTGCTTCAACACATCAAAAATTTCTTCCTCGAACTTCCTATTCGAATATCTGTAGGTCGGGACTATTCTTAAATGCAAAGTTTTGAAAATATTCTGAAAGTCTTTTGAAGAAATGCCACGCAGACTTCGGGTATTTTGTGGTCCATGGCCGATTTTGATTAAATAATCGATGATATCTCTTGTGGCGCGTCGCTGAAACTCTACGTCTCGGATGTTGCGTGGATCGCTATAAAGTTTGGTGCTTGGAGGTTGTTTCCCGCTATTAAAAGCGCTCGCAGTCGAGCTTACTACAGATATTCGCGGATTCAGGGTACTGATTCGTCTATACAATGCGAGAGATTCTCATGGTTACTATGCCAGTATGCTAAACAGCTATTTTTGTACTTTGTTGAGATGGAAGCAACGCCTGCGCGCTCCTGATGTTGTTGTTGAGCTGCCGGCGCTGCCGTAGCTGCCTTTAATGGTTTTGAACCGGAAGTAGCCCTTTGAGGTCCTACGGAATGACGAAGAGTTTCGCTGATATGCGCGATGGCCATCGATTGACGTTGCGCTTTCCTAGGGGTGCTTGGCATGGGAATCGGACGCTTCATCGCTCCCGATTGTGCGGATCCGAGTGTATAACGTCGGTTAGAAGCATTGGGTGCACGTAATGGGCGGGACGAAATGGATTCCTGCATGGCGGTGTACGCACAGTGTTTTTTTTGTTGCAACAATTGCTCCAAATGCGACCAATTCATCGGAGTACCAAATGAGAAGACAGTTGTATCAAGGAAATCACTATAGTTTTGCGTACAAAGCATTTGACACCTATCTACATCGACCTTGGGTACCAAAGAATCAAAACCAATGGAGACAGCAATCATATCAGACAAAATATGGGATGAAGGGCATAGTATATAAAATATACCTGAGTGCTCACAGATAGTTTTCTTCTGAGCAGCAGAGCCAAAGCAGAGCGAAAAGGAATACAAGCCTAAACCTGCTGAAAGTACAATAACATTTTGTATACTGTAATCACAAGCGTTTTTCTGATTATTAGATGATTCTGCTCTCACCATAAAGATAATCAAACTATGAACTGAGATAGCCGCACATGAGGGATACGTCAGAACAAGGGATTTTCATCGTCTCAGGACCATTCAATACTTGCAAGTCAAAAGGGAAAGCGTATCTTTACATAAAAATGCAGAGGCAAACAGTCAAACTACCAAAAACATCCATCGCATGAACTGATGGATTATGAAGCAAGTGCTTGTCATCCACTTGCTTAGAGTGATATGCATTGTTTAAGTAATGACACACTGTACTATTTGACAAATAAAGAAATCTATCGTCATCCGACGTAAAACGTTCCTGTTCATCAGCGCAAATAGTTATAGGACGACACAGATGATCGTGCAGTCATCATCATACTACCGTCGATGTCACTGACGCTTGAATCAAGACACCTTTTGCAAGCCTTATTGCCTGTTTCTCTTTGAACGTGTTTTCCAATGAAATTTGCGAAGCGTCTGCATCTTCACATATAATCAGCATATTATCCTTCAATAATCGTCCAAGGTAGATAAGCCTTATCTGGTGTGTTTCTGGAGCGATACCAATTTCTGCATGCATAAATATCCGCTTTTTCAAACTTGCGACTGTCTCATCTTCTCGGCTGATGCATAATTCGATGTCCTTTCCTGTCGATAATCTTACGAGGATAGGATGATCCACGTTCATTTTGGATACATTTAAATTGGGCAGCGGCGTTGCTAGGATGGCGGAAGCAGACGATGAACACGAATCTCGTTTAGATAGTAGTGTCTGTGCCGGTACGGAAGCTGAGGTTGATGCTGCCATAATTGGAGTATAGCTCCTGTTATCTTGGATAGACGAAGATTCATCGATATCGTCTGGAAGAAGATTGGTTGGTTTAACGATGCAATATATTGGTATCTCGTAACGGTTCCCTAGCTCTATTATGCTTAGCTGAGTTGCATAGGTGGCATTCTCACCATCAAAGCAGCCATCAACTAGATTGCCTGTTGGTAGAATCACGTTGGCTGCATCTAGAATAGATTGAGCTAACTGCAAATCCGGACATTCCACTGCAGCTTTAAGTGCCTGCCAAATTTCTTCGCGGCCCTAAGAAGAATAGCTTAATGCTACAAGTATATCTCATGCCTATTGCTGGAATACCCCATAGCTTGGTGAGGTATCCCAAAAGGTATCTCGTTGTGTTTGCAACTCTGCTTGCGTCATTGGTTGTTCTGCTGTCCAGACGAGGCCGGCTCGTTTAAAAGGCCTGCCTTTCAGAAGGAGCTAGAATTAACATTACGTACGTACAAAGTATTCATATCTATATACCTCCGGTGGTACTACGCTCTTCTTCCAAGCGAGAGACACAACATCCCATGGAAACTGATTGAATGCTTTCGTACAGAACAGAGTAACCACAGCTCAGTCTCTGGAAAGGAAAAGTGTACACCACTTGTTCGTTTCAAACTCCGTTTATTCATTCATGTGCTGTCGCAAACAATAAATAGCTCAATACAAAAAGAATCGTTCATGCGCTTAAACATATATAGTGACAGAGTATTTGATAAGAACATATGTATTTTTGTACTTGGTTTGATGTGGCATCAACACCGTTGACAGATTATGCTTAAAGGATCATGCGAGACAAAGGAAAAATCATCGACCATAGCTGTGTATCACTTGATTGCGCGATGCAAGATTATGGCTCTGACCCCCAATATTTTCACCGCATTCAGGGCACTGTGCCAATTGCATAGCCCCTCCACATTCGCCAATAGTATAAGGATGACCATTAGGACATTGATACCAGTGTGTGCCTCCGTAGAAGAATTCCTGGTCCATAGCTGCTCGAACCATACTTTTCTCTGATTCGGACATGTAGCCCTCCACAATACCTTGATTGGCTAACCGGAAGAATCTTTCCATGCTATTGAGAGAGTCTTGATATGAATTAGCGAACGAAGGGAATACTTTGGCCAGTTTTTGCAACTGTTGACAAAGAGCATATGCTTTTTCCACCGATGATATACTACGCACATCTTGACGGCTAAAGGTGCAGTAAAGTACCTGGCGCTTGTATCCTTCGAGCATCATAAATTTGGCTTCCAGCATACGAGTGTGCGCATTTCCCTTTTCTGCGACAGTAACAGCCATTTCACACTCTTCCGCAGCTCGCGAAAGGTCTGTTTCGATTTTTGTGCGCTCTTCAGTCGACCATTTTGAGGAACCACCGTCATAACCTGATATCCCACCATATCCTCTGAAGTATTGGTCCACACGAATATACAAAAGACGTGCCAAGCATAAATGAGCTGGCACGGCGAAACTAGTATGGACAGGTACTCTATTACGCTCGTTCGGATTAATCCACGCGCCATTGTTAATGGCCACTTGCATAGACTCGTAAGCGGCAAGCAAAGGTGATGCTCGCAATGATTCTTGAAACATCAGGATCAGTTGTTCCGTTTTTTTATATTTTTGCATCTGCATATGGTCGGATGTTTGTTTCTCGAAAGAGTTCATCATGGTCTTGATGAGCTCAATAATCTTGCTGTTTGCCACAATAAACTTTTTCTCTGCTGCATAGTTACAGGCGTGCTTTGCTGCACGACCGTAACGCCGAACAAGTCGAATGCGGTCGTCACGACAGCTTGGACATTGTACTTGTGGCATAAATGACGTGCTTATCTCCTTCAAACCAGTCCACTTGCCTCGCATATCCATAGTGTAGTATGCTTCGAAGTTCAAGAGTCCATCCAAAGTATCAACTGTAAATAGATGTCCACACGGAAGGACTATGATTGGATCCTCTTCCACGTCAATCTCTCGGTATGAGCGCATCAATATAAGGTCAGCTTGCTGATCCAATATCTTTTGGTTAGGTAATTTTTTGGCACAGGAATCCTCTTTACAGAATTCGGGTCGTGGGCATGGTTCTCCACACAGGGAAGGGCACTGGTGCCCACAGGGAAGCTTAAGGACGCATCGTTCATTGCATGGCAAGCGCGTACACGGGATACCGCATGGCATGAGACATCTACCTTCGTGGACACATTCCCACTCGCATGGTTCGGCGCAGGCAATACATGGTGCGGCGCACAGATGATCACAAACTGAATGGTTACAAACCGAGAGAGTACATAGCTTCTTGCAAGGCACACACTCCTTTTTAACCAATGAATGGCACTCTTCCTCGCAGCTGTGGCCACAGCTAAGTTGACGGCCACACCGTTTGTTACAATCAAGGTGCTTCGTACGGATGATCGGTACGCCTGTATCTGGGAGAGTAACGCTACTGGATAACTCTGTGCATTCTGAGCATTCGGCAGCGCAATTATGGCCACACGCCAAAGGTTGTCCGCAGGGAAGCCTGCACCTCATCTTCTCGGGATCTTCACAACAACGGACCTTGACAGAATGACCGCAGGAAGGTATTATCTTGTCGCACATGACTTGACATTTGTACGAAGCAAGGTTGACAAATAAATGACAGGGCATGCTTTCATAAACGTGTCCGCATGGCAAGGTGATATCACCCCGATTGACTAGACACTGACCGCAACGTTGGCTACAGACCCTTGGACAGGGATGTTGGCACGGTAGCATGCGCTGACATGGTTTGACGCATATCTCTTCTGTGTGCGTTGACAGATCGCTATGGCACGGACGCGGGCAAAGATGTCCACATTTCTTTAGCTTTACTGTACACGGCCGACCACACCCTCCACCAATAGTTTTTGTATCAAAATCTTCTGGGCTCCCGATATAACGCACATCTTCAGGATGTTTCTGGCAGTAAACCGAAAATTTCCTGCCTACACAGCCATCTTCGGTCATTTGCTGAAGTATCTTGTCCCACGTTGGGGACAATCGGCTAAACAGCAATGCTTGTCCGAGGATGTACAACCCATGTTTGGCACGAGAGAGCATAACATTAATACGATTGGCATTTTTTACAAAACCAATAGTCTGCCCCGAAGCTTGGCCGCTGTTACGAACAAGAGATAGCACAACGATTGTTGCTTCCTCTCCTTGAAAGTTATCCACAGTAGCAACACGAATTGATTTGCGTAAATTAGATTTATGAGCAGTCGTTCCCAGCAGATCTTCCATCATTTTCTCGAGTGTCCCTTCGTCTTCTACGCTTTTCATCATATCTTCCTGATCCCGGTCATCGATTTTTACTGCATGGTACTTTTCAAGAGCTTTTCGTAGAGCCATCAGCTGAGATATGTACGGTGTCAAGACGACGATATCACTTGCCTCGTAGCCTTGTTGAATGAGATACTGCACGAGAGATGCTGCCATTTTAGCCTCGAAGTGATTACTATGCGAATTTATTTGTGCTAAGTTTTTATCCTCGTCTCGCTTCTGCAGCGCATCTTCGGCATGGTCATGATTAAAGAAAAATAGATTATGTTTCATGCCGCGTACATCTGGATAATCTAGGACATTCTCACCATCCCTAAGATCTGGATATAGAATGTTTCGTATGTGCTTCGAAATAGCTGGCCGCATACGTCGCTGCACCTTGAGAGTAACCGTTGGGAACCGATAGTCTGGTGCTTGCAAACGTTCAAACATAGACAGGTTGAGAGCGTGCTTCTTTCCTTCAAAGCTGTCCATGGACAAATTGTACGTATTGATCTGCGGTCGTAATTGAAGGTGATCGCCAATCATGATCAATTGCTGCGTGTTGGGTGACAGACACGACAGGACATGTGCCTCTAGCACCTCTGCAGCTTCTTCCAGCATCACCGTTCTGATCTGCAAAATTGACAGAAGGTGCTGATATTTGGCCGCGCCAGTTGTCGTCATTCCGATCACCTTGCAACTAGACAATTCGACAAACTGCTGCAGGTCTTTTTCTCTCTGGTATTTTTTCTTCACTAATTCTGCTCGCTGACATGCTTTTGAAAGCTGTGAACGAATTTCTGCTTGAATATGTGAGACCCATTCTTCGTACCGGGAGCGACGTTGTGATAAAGTCAAGCGCCACAGACCGGGTCGGTCGAGGCGCGATTCCCTTTCCAGGTCCTCAGACGTCTCGATCGAGAGCCAATAGGTGAGGATATCCTTGATGGGCTTGGCACCTTTTTTTCCTACCGCTTGCCATTCGCGCTTTTTCCCAATTGTATAATATTGTGGATGGTTTAAGAATGCATCTAAAGCGTCTGGGTCCGTAATACGTAAATAATACCTCAATTCATCCCAAGCAATTTTTCCTTTCAATTTCCGTATATGTCGCTGAATATCTCGTTCGACTGCTTCTATCTGTTGCTTAATATCACTATAAGCCCGACGGTTTATTCTGCCGCCCTTAAAGCAGTAAGGTTCTAGAGACGGATCAGTGCAACGGCCTCCAATGCGAACAAGATTCGACACACCAGCATGGAGAAGATGATTGAGGAATTGATCCAATGCATGATTTGTGTAACAAACCAACAAAATGGGGCTCCTTCTACCGTTAGATAATCCTCCCATCCGGCTCTGGTTCTCCAACAGAGTAGTGACTATAGGAACTGCCAAAAAGGTCTTTCCCGTTCCGGGAGGGCCTTGAGTGCAGCTAATTTCCGAACAAAGAGCATACACAAAGGCTTCGCTTTGTTCATTGTCCAGCTTTGAATGAGCCTGCAGGTCAGCCACACACTTTCGACGACTCGCTTCAACACTGGGATACAAGCGGCATTCTTCATTTTCAGTCAATGAAGACAAATCGTAATAGAAAGAAGTGGAACTGGCAAACCTCGGTATGGCGATACTTATATCCTTGCCGATGACATCGCTGGTGGGGCATATGTAACGGGACAACGGCAGCTGCGATGGGTCCCAGCTTTGTAGAGCAAAACAAACCGGCGATATGGCGTCATAGATTACTTTGCAGATTTCTAGCATATAGACAGGTGATTCTTGCTGATCTTCCATCCAGCTCTGCAGAATAGGAGCGTCTTGTACGTGTACTGGTACGAAATTCATTTCTGCGCACTTTTCATCCTTGGCCAAGAGTTTTTCATCCTTTCTGCGAACTGTTGCAAATACAATTTGATTCTGCATATTTGCTTTGACTTGAACAAAGCATACCAATGTACCTAATGTATTCAAAAGATGAAACATTTATCAATATGGACACCTCACGATTGCACTGGTCTCTAGAGATTTGGAAATTACCGATAGATAATCGTTGATTGGACGCCCAAAATTCTCTTCTCTTCTTCGATCCCA
Source organism: Apophysomyces trapeziformis B9324 (assembly GCA_000696975.1). Classification (NCBI taxonomy): domain Eukaryota; kingdom Fungi; phylum Mucoromycota; class Mucoromycetes; order Mucorales; family Mucoraceae; genus Apophysomyces; species Apophysomyces trapeziformis. The sequence goes on from JNDP01001340.1 coordinate 166,803, forward strand.
ATTTGACCACTTGGTCAAATTTGGCCGTAACTACAAGGCCGTCGTAATGATTGGCGGTCATGGATAGGATTCGGACTGATTTGTAGATAAAAAGGTTCACAAACTCCGTGTTACTTTTGTTCGTATTTCCTCGTAGAAAATCCTTTCTGCTCAATCTTCCATTCCGTAATAGGGATGAGCCTGATTTATTCCGTTGCACTTCCTCGAAAAACAAGAGAAGAGAATTGCGGATAGGCGAAATAAAGTCTTCCCGAAGCAATCGGAAGTGTGTGTCCAGATGCCTCTCAGCGCCTTGAGGCTTCCAGTGAGCATTTACAACTAAGGGATAGTTTCCCGGTAAGTTGACTGGGTTCGAAACAAGTATTTCCTGCGGTGAAGGAGGAATTTGTATCTTCTTGATATCCTCATGGTCGTTATCATGCTGGCGTATGAACCGAGGCGGTATAGGCCACAAATCTTCCGGTACGCGCTTATCTTTCTTATCCTTCTCGGCTGCTTCAACTAATTGCAGTCCTCTGTCTAGGCGGAGGCTGGCTTCTTTAGTAAGTAGCTTCAAGCGTCCCATGTGTTCATTCATCGTTTGGAGCGCAGTTCCGATATTACTGTTGTCCGCCCCATTCTTCAATATCTCTTCAAAGACATCTTCCATTGCTGCAACTCTGCTCTGGACCAGTTCATCATACTTGTCCATTATGTTGCGTGTTACCAATGTTAATACTAGCAAGACTATAGGAAACAACAGCTGAAGATGATGAACTGGTGAGAAATCTCCATCCTCTTCTTGATCTGTAGGTTGGATAGGTTCTCGGACGGCCTTACGGAGGCAGTTGAAGTAAGTGGAGAAAAAGTGATTTTCTACACTTTTGACGAGGCCATAAAGTTCGGTTACTTGCTTTTGCATTGCACAATGTTTCCAGTTGCATCGGGTTAAAGCCATGGTGAGCGGGACAAGGTGACGTGAGAAAGTAAAATCCATATCGTCCCCATACGGTTTCTTCAATAGAGCCTTAATGGGATGGAACTTGCAGTCGTAAAGCTGTTGCAAAAGTTCTTCCGTCCCTAGGACTGAATTCAAAGATTGGTGAAGTCCCAGAATGAAAAGAGATGCTTGTCCTGGCCGTGTAAACTCATATTCTTGGTTCATGAAAAAGCTCATCTGGATGTGGTTCTTTATATAAACATCTGAGCAGAGGTACAGATGCTCGGAAGGATATTTCGTAACTTCGCGAGACGATAGTTTCTGTAATTTTTCGTGAAGCGGATGGCTCTGGTTGTTACCCATAGTGGATATAGACCAAACGAAAGAAAGTAAGTTGAAAAAAAGTGGCAACTGATGTTGAAGTTTCATTATCTACCAAATGGGCCACCATATTACGTACCTATCATTCAAGTGACACATAAGTTTCTTCTTTATGCCGCTTTTCACTCTCAAAGCCATAACTTTAAAGTTTGTGGTTAGGCTGCGACCTAGATAAATTCTGCAAGTGTGATTCAAGTTTTTTCTTCTATTCTAGCCATCGGGTTTCATCAGCTTGAGCTTAGTAAACTCGTAAGTATCGAAGCTCTACATATAGGTGTATTAAATGATACCCTTCCGTTTATTGTACCAGATACACACCCATAGCTTTTCGCAAAGATTTAACATATCGGGCCACCCGGTGTCAGAACATAACTGGGATAACCTTTTGTTTAATTCGCATTGTAAACCTAGTTTTAGATAGCTTTCTTTTGTTATACACTGATGCTCACTATCACAGCAGAGGACAATGACTGTCTTTGTCAAGAAAAGTCTAGAGCATTGTCTAGCTATACGTACAAAGCTTCTATATCCAGATAAACAAGCCACAACTGTCAAGGACCATACGACGCTTGTTTCTCCTTCTTTACCAAGGTAATAATAAGTAATAGGTCGGTGGATATATATTTTCCTTGTAGTATAGTAAGGATTATGCCTTGCGCTTGGAAATCGAAGAAAAGAAAAATAAAGTTATGTTCTAAAGCAGAAATGTTCTCGGTTGGTGCCACATTGCGGATATGTACCACCAGCCAACTTGGATTGTAAGAAGCATTTTTGTGGTGTTTCACACACTCATAAAGGCTTAGTTTTGAAATCTGTTCATGTAACAGTAGGGACGGATTTGGAAGGTACCTAACGTTTTATTGTGCAGGGCGATTGTATTAGCCTATTTGATTGTACATCTAGCTATATTCATATCGGTGAATGTATGATACTATGTAGCATGCTTACGGACACAAGCGACTGTCGCATATGCACATGACCTACATGGAAAGGTGTAGGTCAATAAAACACATGTACAGATGGTCTTAAACGTTCTACCATAATTTATGCGAATTTTTTTAAGCGAATAAACGGCACTCCAAGCTAAGGCTCGCTTCCAACGTGAAATAGCAGAGATGGTCCAACTCGTAAATGATCTTTGTTGCAAACATGACTGAAAAGACGCCCTCTAGTACTTTTCCACATGGATAAATTCACACTGGATATGATGTTTGTGATGACACATGGAGACTATGCTATGACATGCAAGCTCATGTCAATTCTTTGAGTGAAAATGACAGTCTTGTGTGGGCAAGTCGACCGTACTGAAACATGTTTGATTGACCCTAAAGTCTGCTAGACTTGGGGATTAGTTCCAATACTATATACCGATAATAATAAACCTTTTACTGATGGTACATGAGTACTAGTTCTTTGTTCTTGTTTACCTCTATGCTCCTTTACGAACACATGGGCGCATAAATTCTACTAGGTGCTTTTCCTGGTTGTTCAATTTCTGGAAATGGGCGGTAGGGCTACCCTTAATCTAATGGAGCTAGTTTCGGTTTGACAATCCCGTATCCTACCCACTTCTCATGTGGGATAGAAAGAAGAATACAAGCAACAACGGAGAAGTTTTATCCGCTATCTTCTACCTCTGTAGACACTGAGAGAATAGGCAACCTGGTTCATCTGACGTTTTACTTTGCTCAAGACAAAATGCAATATTGCCATCCCTTTCTTTGCTTAAAGCATTTTATAGCACGTTCTATTTTAGCCTTTCGTTAACAATACGTAATGGTGTGTCTAGAGCGAGATGTTGACAGATTTGCAGGTGATGTCTCCTTGGAACCCAGTTTTGTAGCGAGATCATAAGCACATGCTTTAGGCAACAATTTTGGTGGGTCCCTTTTCAACACAACGGCGTTTGTTATGAGAGAGAAGGGAGTTTCTGCGAACGAAAGTATAATTGAAATTTTAACCATCTCTTTCTAAGCTTTTTTGGTCCATGAACGTACCTGATTCAGAACTGAACAAAACTACATCGATAAGCACCATATCATCCGAAGATGTTTCGCGGTCGGGTTCAAGTCTTTCCTATCCGAACGGCCATATCGAACTGGAGAACTCCGCAATCCTGTTCCCGATAGATGAGAACGATTGCCGGCCGTGGGAGAGTCACTTTGCACCTCGTTATTCATTTGAACATCAGTATGACAGCATTATCAGGACGTGCAGTAACGATTCTTTCATCACATATTCGGATATTTCAACTCCAGTACTGCCACGAATCGCTGACCATGCAAAGGCATCACTATGCAAAGAAGACGGTCAAATGGAGATATTACCATGTCCTTCTGCCCAGGTCACGCGCCCAAGGATAGATGGCGAAGACAAATTTGTGGATCGATATGAATTGTTAAATAGTCTCCGCAGTCAGAGCGTCCTAAAAGAATATAAGTCCGGTGTCATTAACAAACAGAATACAAAAGCTCGATGGCAGCGCCGGATGGGACAAATAACCTCCCAAACAAAAGCCAGAAAACTGGAAATGGTGGAGAGCGGTCAAGATATGGCTGCTCGGCGGTCTTTCTTCTGCTTTATCCTCGGATTTTTATTTCCTCCACTGTGGATTGCAGGAGCTCTTCGTAATCCCTCTGTACACACAGCGCCCAGGATCCAGCACCTGGAATTAATGTGGAAAAAGAGATCTCGGAACGCCTGCATCGTCTTTATTCTGTTATTAATGAGTGCTCTTGTAGTTAGTATAGCACTTAAACCATCTATTGTAGGACTGCGCAAAAGTAACGACGAAATCAAAGATAACTATTGAAAATAGATTTATAATATATGGATAAAAGTGTATAAAACGATTGTTGTTTCTCGTAAATGGGAACAGAAGCTTTAGCTAAGCATGTGCACGTGTACTGAGGATAAGACCCACTACGAGAAAAATTATCCTTAAAATAATCCTTGAATAAGACCAGAAAATGGGATCGGTCAGGATTATTTCAAGGCTAACTTAGCGACTATCACTGAGTTCCTTTCTTATTCAAGGATTATTAACGGATATAAACTCCTACCATATAAGACTTGAATTACAGGATCAGTTCTTTAATCATCCTGTAATAATCCTTTAATTGTCCGTGAAATACTTGATAACCGAGCATATCCTTTCATTATCCTTTAATCCAAGGATTTCAAGGATAATTTTTCCTATAGGGACTAGGGACCTGGGGGGGCTTTGTCCCCTGCCGCAACTAGATAAGTTGCTTGATCCATTTCTGTTCCTTTCTGACCAAAACTTGGTTCGAGTCCCACCGCAAGAGTTTTGATGCCATATTCTGTTCTTCTTCCTGTCCTGGTCCGTGTGAGCTACTCCCGTGGCAGTACCTTTCCGTGAGCACCCAAATCAAGACCACCTCTGGCTTTACCTGTTACCGAACGTTAGTTGTAGTAGAAATATATGCTTTCTCTTGTATGATCTAAAGACCTTTGTGATCTGGCGAGAGCAAACATGCTTAGAAAAGCGCAGTGCTCAAGCGCCCTAGTGTCTTCCCCTCTCTCCCCAATAAAAAATCAAATTTCATCTATAGGGACCTGGGACTGGAGCCCATGGAAACTAGACTTTGGCTTGCTTACATACTTTATATGATTTAGCCAAGTAAGAGACTTGTACAAGGTCAATTCCACCCTTATCATGTTTTATATCTTTGATGCGCCATTATCAAATAACTTATGCAGGAAGATCATTTTAAATTGCATCAAGTTGGCCGTTCCCTGAACACAATTCATTCGATTCGCGTAAAATATAATTTCATGGTTAGTAAAAGACATTGATGACCTCTATTACCTGCGATAGGTATCCCGCCATCCAGTGTAAGCGCCCAATCCGCACCAAATCTACGATGGGCGTGGGCGGCGAAGAGCAATAAACGGGGAAAACCCATTAGTATCAGCTTTGATGTACACCCACCCTTCCACAGAAGAATGTTTTGTTTGCTTGCGACGTTAGATTGTAGAATAAAACAAAGTTAAGAGCTATGATAGCATTCAGTCTGCTATGATATTTTGCCTGTATCCCGAATGAACCGATGTTTTAGGTTGTCTTGAATGTCCGGATGCATATCTTGCCCTTGCTTTCAGAGACAGAGATTTTTTGCGAATCAACTGGAAAACAGAATGTAATGAGAGAGGTTTAAACTACGTTGTTTCAATGTCTATAAGGACCTGAGGTGAGATGACTGTATAATAGTAACGACATTCAATCTAGTAGCATCTTATTTCACCCAATGTTTTTTTTGAAACGTGCATTATACTAATCTTTTCCGGAAGAGGTCAATGATCATGAAGGATAGTTGTGGTAGGAGTAGTAAAGTTACCTTCTGTAAGAGTTCATACTTGGATGCTTCATTGGTTATACTAGAATCATGCGGTTTAATAAACCTTCTGATGTCTGTGGTATCTGACTTACGAGGTAACTTTGTGCTATGCCGGATTAACAAAGTCCATAGATTACGTAATGGAAGATTCAGTAATAGATAAAATTAAAGAAAGGATGGAAGGAAATAACATGCCGTTCATTGATGTGGAACGTATCACGGTATGATATACTGTATTGTTGTGTTCCTAGAAAATGGGGAAATGTTGACGATTGATATCATGGAATAAGCTGACTTAAAAGCAATCTAAGAGCACTGGAAGCGCCGTATGAATAAGCAGAGCTATGGTCCAACCATAGTACCACATATCGATGGAATGAATATCTGTTTAAGTTGGCATGTGTAAGACGCATGTACCGCAGAGGCGCGATAAACCAGCCAACTCATTGTTAAAACATCTTAATTAATCCATTGATGTTCAACAGCCGATGCCTTTTGTTACTCATTATTTGTCCGCGCTGTCGTAGTAGTGGTCATCTACCAGCATATGTATCGTTCAGCCGACGCACGTTGCAAGAATACAATAACAACGATGGATCCATCAGTTCTTCTCGTTGTATTCCATTTAATCCTTTTTTGAATGATTATTCTCATAAACTAGCAAGACAATGCTAGTTTACTGTTATTTTTGTCTTAAATCTTTGCAACTCTTATACAGTAAAAACATGGCTTGTGCCTTTTAACCTTTGAGCATCCCGCTCGGGGATTGTGCCTTGTTATTTTTGACTGCGAATCAAGAAAAAAGAGCTTGGAACAAGCTATCTTGTTAGCAAAGTGTAATATGCTTTGCAAACAGATTGCAAATCCGGGGCTCTATTAGTTAGTTAGTGTATACAAAGGGTAAGAGGTAAAGATGCTTGCTTTATTTTGCAGCGAATCAATCATAAGTTCCGAAATTCGCGGAAGGAAGGATGTAAACGTTGGCTATATGCAGTAGTCGCCTACTTCTTTCTTTTGAACCGTAACAAAGGAGGAAGCATTTGCAAGGGACCTGCTTTCTTGCAGAAGGCATGCTTAGGTCAGCTGTTAGTTTTAGTAATATTGAAATTAAGTTTTGGCTACCTCCAGGAGTTCTTCGGCTGTTGCCCTCGACTTAACATCGACGCAAAGGCAGACGGCAAGAAACGCTTTTAAATCTCTTGACAAGTTTTGAGGAGTCTTAAGTGAAGGTGTTCCATTGGTTGCAATTAGATAGAGAGCCTTGATCGGTTCCTCATCCAAATAAGGCGGTTCACTTTCGATCATCTCTATGGTCATAATACCTAAAGACCATATGTCCACTTTGGCACCGTATTCCTTTTGTTTTACTACTTCTGGCGCCATCTGGTACTTTGTTAGCAATAATCCATAGCGATCATTCAATGAAACTTGCACTCACCCAGTAAGGCGTACCAACAATTGTCGCTCGCTTATTTCTTTCATCTGTCAATTTTGCACAATAGCCAAAATCGCCTTGAATTGATTATTAGCGTGTTTCCAAAGGAAGAGAAGAAAAAGGAAGAAATCCCCAATCAAACCTTACTTAGTTTCACCTGGCCCTGGAAATTCAGTAAGACATTGTCAGACTTTATATCTCTATGGATGATATTATGTGAATGCAAGTGATGTAGTCCTTTTACAGCCTATAATGGAATTAATTTACTACAAGTCAACCAGACTCTCCAACCTGCCTCAAAACAAACAGTAGCAATTTGCTGTTCCGTCATCGAATTGTGTTCAATAACATCTGTAAGCGCACCTCCTTCCATATATTGCATCACAACCCATAAATCCCCGTGTACTAAAAAGGAATCAAGATAATTAACAATGTTGCAATGTCTCGACTCCTTCATGATCATAATCTCATTCACAATCAGATCTAAGCGTGATTGTTTTGCCAGATCCATTTGTTTGACTGCCACATTTGTACCGGTAATCAAATGGTTTGCCAAATAGACCGATCCAGAAGCACTATCAGTATGGATTAACTCGGGATCGGAAGGAATATTATGCAATATTACCCCTGACCAATGCGTTTGATTCTTCTGTACAACATATTTGGATCACCACCTGACACTATAGCACCTGTGTGCAGAAATAGTTCGTTATATAAGAGTGTGAAAGAAATACTTACGTAGCTTTTCCATATGTTGAGCATCAAGTACAATAGGAGATCGTCCCCTTCGGTTTGACGGTATCTCTTTGTTATTCGCACGAGAATAGGACGATGGTATAGGTGTAGAGGACTGAACTTGAGGATCTGGTTGAACATGTGTTTGATGGTACGGCATGCTTCCCAGTTTCAGTATATGTTCTCGTTCTTTTTCCTTTGATTTTTCTCGCTCATGATATCGATTATCAACGTTGACTGACTCGGATGTTGACATACATATATCTGGATATTCTCTCCCTTCCTCACGATATGACCTTCCCGAGGTTGTTGTTATCTCAGAAGCAATAATACCATTTGCATCCTTAATTTTTGAATGAGAGCGATGCATTACCCCTTGCAACATATACGGATGTGGCGTGGGTGGCATATGTACATTATCTGCTAATGACGATATTCGTGGTCGGTTTTCGACTTCTGCTTGCATTTCGTCATCAGAAATCTTAGGACATCTGTGAGTTAATGAATTCTGCTTCACTTCCATCTGCTGCAATGGTGGTGATTTTGATTCCTGTGCCCATATTTAAGTTTTACCCAGCTGATGCTCAAATCCATATATTTTACCTCCGTTTGCGATGGCATTAGAGGTATAGGATGGTTGACACCGACCGTTGATAGTGTTTCTTTCAGTTTGTCTACCTTTATTCACATCAAGTTTAAATCAATCTAAGGTTTTTGCGTTATGTCTTTTTTGGCCAAGGTACCTGAGATGGCTTTAGGCCTTCTATGGCGATCCGCGACATCGTTGACTCCTCCCATCCCATAGGATATGCCAGCTCAGGACGTCTATGTGGCCGCGGAGCTGCTTCGCCAATTTGTCTAGGAATAGGAGTTGATTGGCTCGGTTTTGGATGACCAGTTATTTTTGGCTTGTTTTGCTCGTTGCATCCACATTCATGTTTCTTCTCTCTCTTCCGGTAGCAAATGCTCTTCTCCTTCATTATCTGCTCATTGTAAAATTCTAAGGCCTCAAGTACTGCTTGGGGGTTTTTCGCTGCATCTTCAGGTGTGATCTTCGATCCTCTTAAAAGTGCATTCCATTGATCGGGAAGACCCTATGAATAGTCATTTTAGGGATTTTATGGCCGTAATCGTTACTGTTCTTACTGTAAAAGCACCTGTTCTTGGATCAAAGCCAATATGAACTTGGTGTACGAAATCAGTTGGTCCAGAGGCGCCAAGTGGGGATCGCTGATAGAAAAGGAATCTTTGAGTTTAGCGATTTTTCAAAACTGCGTTTACGTTGTATATCTCATCCATCCAAGAGTATAACTCCTCATCGTTTCTGCAGGCAACAAAGTACGTCTTGGTCTTTGTCCTAATCTCAAGGCAGTAAGGCTTGAGGTCTGCACGAGCTACCGCGTTGATGTCCTTCAGAAATACCAAGGCCACACATTGACCAGTTTGCTGTCATGGAAATGGTTAGGAACAATGTAAATTAGAGAAAGCTACCTCATTTCGATGAAATGTCAGCGTTTGTTCACGAAGTACGACGTATCGCTTTGACCACATCCATGCCCTTAAACCATCGTCCTTCACCAACAAGTATCCATCCTTCTTGATCTCTGCCATATCTTCACGTAGGATTAAGTCTGGTATATGTGAATAGACCGTTTTCAAGTTCTACAGCCTCTTGATTGTTTTTAATGAAGAGCTTCAGTAAATCGACCCATATACGACAGGTTAGGAAATTTAGTTGTTAAAGAAAAACAAAAAAAAAGCAGAAAAAAAGGACAAAAGCGAAGGTGAAAGGAGAAAGATGCAGTCCGAGTTGCGATGAAGAAATTTATATATTCAGAGCAAAGGTGGGAAACGGAAGGTAAAAAATTATCTTGCAGCATGCAATGGTTTCACATTGTGGGACACAGATTACAGTTTACTGCTCCACTTAATTTATGTGAACAGTGCGAAGAGGAAGACAATAGAGGTATGCAGATCTTCGCATGTGCACTGTCACACCATACATAGCCTGACCCGTCCAATCTATTGAATCGTTCAATGCATTTCGACTGAATCCTTGAATCAGCAAAATCCGGTACGGTAATGACGCAATATTTGTGTACAAAATTTATGTTTACTTTGGAGAGGATTACAAGCTATGATATGATTGCTTTTTACGTCCTCTCCTATGGAAATGGTTTAGATCATTCAAAGTTACAGGGAGATGTTCAAGTCAGACGATTTGGTCATTGGTTCTTGTGTGGAACGGATGATTAGGACCGGTCGTGGCCTCCTTGACAGTACAGCAAACATGCAGACGCTACGAAAGCAGAGAACTTCCCTTGTAAACAATCAATTAACGTTGCCTATTTTGAATGGTGCACAAGTTGCCGTGTCCAATAACCTAGGTACATTTTTTTTGCTAGCGAAACATGTAACGCGACCTTGAATCTATATGCTTTATCTAGATGATGGATATTTATATTTTAAAGGGCATTGTTATTGTGGCTATGCAGACTGAACACTTTTTGCTTCAGTGTGGAGAATCTTTTACTAGGTAGACTAAACAATCATGATGCTTTAGGGTTATAAACCGTTTGAACGCTTTTATCACAATAATCAACGCCTCAAGTTCTTATGTAGCAGAGCTATGGAACCCAACCCATTCATCCTTAATTCCTTCTCGACAGATATTGACGGGTATATTACAGAACAGGTGCTTTTTCCTGCTAGACTTGACGGATCTTTACTTTCGAGCTGAGGATTCGACGGTTACAACACCCTCATTATCGGTATGATTGCCATCGTCTAATACGAAATCAATTATCGCATCATTAGAAACAACATTCTGTAATAAGGCACTATTGCATATTTGCTTTTGATACTGCGGTCCTTTGTAGTAACGGGATGTGGCTGCACACGGTTTCTGTTTTTCCTCCTGTTTTCAATCTTTTCACCTGGCGGATACGCTTTTAGGACGCTTTCATCCTTTTTTTTCGTAAATAGCGGCTCCTGTTTCTTGTCTTTTCTTCTTTTCCGCATTTATGCTAGGGTTCGACGTTCTTATAATATTTAATTTTATTTGCCTCTATATCTTTTAACTCAACATCAACGGTGTTATTCAGCATCTCGACATAGCTATTTCTTTTGCTCGTCTTTCGAGCCTTTGCATTATCAATGTCTTATTGTATACTAAAAGTTTGCGTCTTTTCGAGATGAAAAGGCATAAGAAAATGATTCCGAACCACATGCTGACAAACCGGAATACAAATCCGAATTTCTGATTGGTCCAAACTTGCTGTTGCAAGCTCCAATTGTAGGATATTCTCCTATATCACGCCGCAATCCCTTGGATATTAAGAGTCAGGAACACAGTATCGTTGGCAAAACCCAGCGTCTTTTCATTTCTTTCATGGAAATTGTCTTTTGAATAGACATTACTATAAGCCAGTGAGACTATACTACTCCGCTGTTATGCTTATGTTAGATATGAACAAGATTTGGACATATAACGGTTCGAAACGTTGCATCTTCCTTCGCGATAGCAGGTTTTCTTTTGGTGCAAACCTATTCAATTGAATAACGCAAAAGTACTTAGTGAGCAGCCCAAATTAGCTTACAACTGAGGCATTTACAGTATTTTTCTTACACAAAACGAAGCGGCTCATCCGTCTGTGATAAAATAGAGATAGATAAATGTTGAAACAGTGTCAAACAGCGTTGATTGAATAAAGTATAGATGGTTATGGTACGCACGGTTGTTTCCAAAAAGTTACGTTCAACGATACTAGCTACACCTAATGCAGTTCGACCTTCTTCTTCTTCTTCTTTATTCAAGTGCATCTAGATCAGAAACAGCCTACTAAATCTGCATGAGCCCGTGCCACGCTAACTGCCTGACAGGTGTAACCCTAGCGGAATGAATGGCGTGCGTGTCCGGTAGGCTGGGAATAACTCTACCCAACAAAACAAGCAATGCAGGTAAAATGAGTCAACAGTGCCATCTGCTGAGGTAAATGTTTGTGTCTTTGGATGCCAATGCCTCTAAGCGTGACAGGACAACAAACAAACGATGACTCAGGTGTATGGCTGCATAGACCATGGACAGCTCAATACCTGCTGCGTAGCTTAAACAACAGTGTTTAGGTTTTCTAGTTAAGTTCACCCTTGCTCATTCTTATGCATTGTCGATGCTCTTTGTTTATGCTGGGATATGTACAATGACTTCAACCTCCTTGGCTTGGCTCAATAGCGGCAAAGAAGAAAAGCAACAGTTCATTTCTGACTCCCTTCGTCATCGTTGGTATCCCATTATATTTTCCTAGGAGTACAGCGTGCCATTCGGTTAAAGTAGCTATAATGCGAAAAATGATGCAACATTGCATTTACAGCCTGTTTTCTGTATACGATACGATGCATAATATTTCCCAGTAAGTCGGTAAATTTGTTCTTCTTTTCTTTCGTTTGTTGATTGCACAGCATCGGATAACGACTAAACTCTTTCTCGGAAAGGATTTTTTGAGAACTTTGTTCGCTCGTCCTGTAAGGCTCTTTGTCGTTCATTTCACGTTACCGATTTTGTTCCCTCTATTTCCTTTTCTTTCATAATGAGCAGATCTATGATATGAGGAGCTTCGGATCAATGAGCTGAGCGAATAGTGCGGTTACGGATATACAACATGTTCGTTTTTGTATCTGGGACATTGTATATACGATCGGGGAAATGGAAGCGTTATATATATGGCCTTCCAATAATTCAGACCTTAAAAAGAAAAATTTGGCTTTCATTCCGTTTTGCAGGGGCAAGCGAAGCAGGCGAACAACCTAATTTTTACGCCCTAAACAAAGCGGTCCTTATACAAGACTCTTTTTTTCTTGAACAAACAAAAAAGCCTGCACGTGATGTTAGTCTTCGCCTTTAAATGGCGGAAGGAAGAGGATAGAAACAGATCTGCATTGTTTGTTTCGTACAATGTCGCTGGTAAGAAACTGATACTACTGATTTCTAGTTAATATTAATCTGGCGACTCTTTTCCTGGCATATTTTATGAAGTGGAAGTGTTATGAACGTTCATACATAGATAAATTGTTACCGTCAGTAATAAATAGGTACATTTTATACCTTAGATAAGGGTATTAACTTATGTTACTGAATGACATAACAAAGGGTTAGGGTCATCCCATTTACGGCAGTCGTGTAAAATTCCGGAAGGGTTGACAAGCAAGAAGGTTGATGTTTTCTTTTCAGTCCTTGGCGGCTTTGTTTGCAAAACTATTTCCTTTTTACGACAGAATGCTAACCTGCCTTTGGCGCCCCACAACATAAATTTTTTTATGGATTGCAATGGAGATTAGTTTGGCCTCACTCCTCCCCCAAAAAGCCTTGCACAGGCGCAGACATGGTGCCTTTTCTTTGATTGACTCCGTTTTTTTTTCTTACAATGTATTTTATCTACCAATATTGCCTCTTTCCCGGTTTCCTCTCTTCTTTCTCCGCCCTTGCCGCTCTACCTTTTTTTGATCTCTTCAGCGGCATCCTCCTCTCTTCTATTCTTTCCTGGAGGTTACAAATCCCCTGCTTTTCATTTACATTGTATCATACGTGTTTTTTTACTCTATTGTTTGTATAACACCATCATACAAAGGAACTAAAGAGAATTATCTTGTCTCATTCGCGATGGCAACCAATCGATTGGATCGAGTAACCATGCCAGCCAGCAACAAAAGACGAACCGAAGGCAAGGCCGACACGTCCAGTGCGTCGTATAATATGCCTCCACCCGACAATAGCAACACTGACTCCCGAATGGCTATGATTGACGAGTTAAAGTACTTTCTTTGTACTGCGGCGAACAGTTGGGATCAGAATCAGTCTGCAAAACGTTTCGCGTTGCCATCTGGGGAGAGTATATCCTGTGTCTTATGGAATGGTTCATTCTATATCACTGGGACAGACATTGTTCGTACGCTCAACTATCGCTTCCACTGTTTTGGCCGCCCAGTAACTAATCCTAAAAAGTTCGAGGAAGGAATCTTCAGCGATCTTCGGAATCTGAAGCCCGGAACCGACGCCCGTCTTGAAGAACCAAAATCGGAGTTGCTTGACATGCTGTACAAGAACAACTGCATCCGCACGCAGAAGAAACAAAAAGTGTTCTATTGGTACTCGGTTCCACATGATCGTCTCTTTTTGGATGCTCTTGAACGTGACCTGAAGCGAGAGAAGATGAATATGGAACCTACGAGCGAGGCAGTGGCCGAGCCTGCAACTTCTTTCTCGCTGGATTCTACGCAAGAGCTGTTCGATCAGCTGAGGAAACCTACTTCACTGCCTAACATAGCTACCACGAACACGCTTGGCGATGAAAAGATATGCCCAATACCTCAACCTAACTTATCTTTCGCACCAGTAGCGCCCTTCGGTACAAAAAGTAAAAAGCCATTTATACAGGAACAGAATACTCACGAGGCTTTTGTTTATTGCATTGAACAGGGCCTAAGCCGCAACTCTCTACGCCGGTAGGGACCAAGATATCGCCTGTTTTGCACAGTAAAACCATTTCGGCAACTGCAGCAAGAAGATCACGAGTAAATTCGGTTCCTGCAAACTTAGGAGGACAACAGCAGCAAAAGCGATTAACAAATCATGACTATCGCCGTCTGAGTCACGCATCCTACCTATTGCCGCCTTCGCCAACGTCCCGTTCTCACCTTCGTTCGTCTAACCTGGTTTCTCAAGTAGGCTCTAAAGCCAGCGATGCCCTCTCTGCATTTGACGACAACCAGAAGAATGCGTTTTATGAGATCTCGAAATCAGCATTATCTAGCCCATCGTCCAAATCATCCGGGCAAGATCTCGCTGACGGCGTAGGCCAGCTAGAAATAAAAAGTCCACAGTCTATCACTCAAAGGAAAAATCTTGCTTCACCACCATTGGATCCAAAAGCAGTTGAAAAGACGAAGAAAATTTTCGGAGCCGTTATGCTTCTTGGAGGCTCACCTACTTACAAACAGCGAAGACGACGTGCTAGCTCCATGTCTTCGGCTGCGTTAGGCTCGAGATCAGAACACGTACAGTTGCCGCAGCATGGTGGTCCTGAGCGCATTCGACGACATGTTAACTGTCATCTGCGAACAACGTCAACACCGAGTGTCTCCAGTAAGCAGTCCGTATCAACGATTCCTTTTGTCATGGCTGCTGCTCGTGCTGGGTTTGAACCTAATCAGCTGAGTGATAAATCCCAACAAAGGAATATGTCAGCTTCAATGCAGCCAACGCAAATTGACGCGACAATGTCTTCTGTTAGCTGGGACAAACTTATGGAAAATAATTCAGAGTTAGATCACCGTTATACCTGTACCCATCGTGCATGTACGCATGTGTTTCAGTGCTTTAAGCATCTGGAACAGCAGGTGCATTCGCACGTTGAGAAACAATCGTTCATTTGTGATTTGTGTGGGAAGCGGTTCGCACACGCTGATAACTTGGCACAACACCAAAGAACACATGAGGTGTTAAGCTACAATGACTGTAACATTAACCAAGAAAACGACGACGACTCTTCGCAGGGAGATGCATCGATGGGGCAGGATAGGATTCAAGGTAACAGTAGCTCGCACAGCAACCAACAACGACTAGGTTCAACTGTTGCCAGCCAACATGACCATTTTTATTCATCTTACGGTCCAACCGATTACAATGGCTCTGTTTATTGGTCTACAGGCTTTGCTGGCAGTATAAGCGGCAGTATTTGCAGTAGTCAAGAGAGTATGTCTGGTCTTACACAGGACTTGGACTTCGAAATGCACGATCTGCCCACATGCTCTGACGAATATATTAATGATATCACAGTGGAAGAAACCCAAATTACACACCACTCTTCCGTAGCTACATCTTCGATGGTACCACTGTCGTTTTCAGCATCTCCAATGGACGAGAATTTAGCATCAGCAAATGTTCACAGAACCTCAGATAATCATCTGTCGTGGTGGCCGAATAAGGAAGAATCGCATTTAGTTTTATCACCTGTTAATTCTTCTCGGTGCATGGAGAACGAGCATTATTCGGCTTCATCTTCTTCATCACCTTTATCGACGACCTACTTGCCGGAGGTACATCCATATCAGACCGGCTTGGAGGTCAATATCTACGACAGACTTTCTACCGGATATAAGCAAGCTGAGGCAACCAAGGAGTCGCATTTTATTACCTGCAACTCTGCACCAGTAACATTGACATCTGAGCACAAACCAGAAGGTTTCCGGGAAGAAATGACCTTACTATCGCGTTCATTAGATAGCAGTCAATCTTTTAATGCCTCTGGTACGATTACGACCGACAATCTCTCGTCCACTATTTTACCATCCCTTTCGGACTATAATTCCTGCAGCTATCAGGAAAATCAATCATACAATCCTTTTTCCCTTGAAAACATGACCATTTACACTCCCTACGTTGGCCCAACGGAGGTATCTATGATGCTTCAGTGAGCAAAACTCACTTTATACACATATATCTTGTATACAACCCGTATCACTCCCTTTCCATGCCTCTTTTTTTTCCTATTCAATTGTATCATTTGATTTTTCATTATTGCTGTTTTTGTCTCTTCTATTTATATGCACCGTTATTTCAGGATTACCTTCTGATTTTCTTCCATTGGCGTATGATTGGAGCATCTTCGTTTTTCCTTTGTTTTATTTTCTTTGTTTTAAAATTGGTTTGATATCTTTTTGTCTTTCAACTTTCTTTATGATTTTCTATTTCTGTTTCCAGTTTACCGGCTATCTACTTATACTAAGGCGTTGAACTGTAACCCTCCATATTTATTTCATTCATTATCCTTTTCGTATTGGCAGTACCACAAAAATTAATTTATGATGATTTGATTCCTACACATATCTTTAACTGTAATGAATATATAACTGTTTCGTGCTGAATCTCATAGACGCCATCATTATAAAATATACAGGAACACTTATCTCGTTATCTGATGGATAGGACTAGACTTCCATGACAAAGCATGTTTCCACTGATAAGGAATATTGCTCTAAGCTAAGTTTGCTTCGGATACGGGTTTTCCCAAAAATAATTTCACAAACTACGAAACCAAAAGTCGCAGTCCATTGGATCTAAACGTCGCAACAAATGAAAATCCTCAATGCCGTTTCTTTTTTTGCTTTCTGTCATCTTAAATACCGCTTTACCTCGTTTACAATGTGCATTCATATGCTTGAGCTCACCCATGCCCACTATTAAACAATCAAAAGCAGAACTCGCCGTTGCCAAGGCTGAGATCAGTTGGCTCGAACAACACAACGTTTCACTCCTTGAGATGATTGGCTCCAGTTTCCCTAAACACCAAGTCTGTTGAATCCATATCCTCTAATATAAGCTGTCCATTCAATCCACATGCCTAATACATATCGAAACCTCCCCAAAAGTTATCCGTCGCATCAGGGCCCCTGTCCAGCCTGCTGTTGCCCGCTTCTTCTTTGCAAAAAGGCTTTTCTGTATACTCACGCCCTTACCTGATGCTTTCCATACCCCCTCAATTTTTTTTTTCATTTGAGACCATAAAGGGTTTTTCCTTTAACTTGCACATCTCATGAGATTGATTTAGCTCGAGTGGACACACTTATTAGTTTTGCTCTCATTTGCACCACTGAATAAACCAAAAAAAAAAATCGATAATGTTAGGTTGAAACTCAATTTCATTCACTTTTTCTTTCATAGAATCCTTACCTCAAAAACAAAGCAATCTACAAACCTCTACAAGACACTTCTAGAGTCTGTAAATTAGAATAATGACATGTCCGATGCTCTTAACGATCTATTCCATGAGACAATCGACCTCTTAACATTAGAATTCGAGGTCCACTGCGAGTCGTCAGGATCCGTTCGTCAAGGCGTCTGGAAGTGGCTGGCGAAGAGTAGGCGACTGTGACAACTAGTTGTGCAGAGGTTCAACAGAGAGCCAGTGCTTGAGAGTGGTGGTGATAACCCAACTGCACGACGCAGCAAAATAGCTAGCCAAACCGAAACTATGGTTGAACTACCCAGGTCTCAGAGACGAATCAGTCAACGAGAAGAAGGAAGATCAGAATCGTCCCGAGCTCTTTTAAGGTTATCTTAGAGACAACAAATAAAGAGACAGAAAAGGATCCACGAGTCAAGTGGATAGGGCTTTTACGCCCCGTATTCAGTAAGTGTTATTGAACACTATTGTTATTTTTCTTCTATTACGCACCAACTGAAATTTACATATGCTCCTGGCATTCACTTGGTGTGGATATGCGTATGGCATCGTCAGTTTTCTGGCAGGTATGTAAAATTGATGAATTCGGACTCTTATAGTACGATAATTAATATGATTTGTTAACGCCAAGCCCAGTTTCCAAAATGCGCCTGGTGAATTTGCTAGATGCGACTTTAATTTTGGAAGAAAAGTACGGTGTCTGCAAAAATAAATCTCGCAAGAAATGAAATTCAATATCGCGTCAAGCGCAGTTTTCCGAACGCGCCATGTAAATTGGTTAGATACGACTAGTAATTTTTACAACTGCCATGCGGCTGTTCTAAGCAGAGGAAGCCGCTCTCTTATTTCTACAGTGTCGTGTTGAATAACCCTGGTATGCTTGATGACAGGGATTCCATCAGACAGTGTTTCTGGCCTTAGAAATGTAGATCTTTTAAACGAAAAGCACAATGTCCTTTTCTGCTTTATGACTCTGTTCTTTGCATGGAATATCTCAGAGAGCATTTTTATATATCACACTTACACGGTCTGCTCGTGTTTGTTTGCCTTATAATTAGGCCTATGCAATCCTTTTTGCGGATGAGCTTGCTTGTCCTTTATTTAACTGACGAACTATTGAGAAACAAAGTTGCGAATCGAAGCTAAGAGGACACCCTTCAAATCAATTATGCAATTTAAACCCAATGCATACATTGTTGTCTAATCGACAGAAAATAGATACCTATGACAAAACTAAATCAGTCTATTGATTTTTTCTTGTTATCGCTTTCTTTGAGTATGATTCTACCCTTTCTAAACGACGCCAAGCTATTCTCTGAGTTATCAGCGCTCGAGGACATCTAATGGCGGCGTAACAGTATCGATACATACCTGGAGGCACAAGAAAGGTATCATTCGAAGATGCCTATCCTATTGCATCCTGTGCTTGTCTGGTGAATCCAATTGGCCTGCCATCGCTGTTTTCTCCCATTCCCCAGAAAATGTTCTGGCCGGGTTGAACGTCCCTATTTCGGACTCTATGACATGTCTCGCAATGCTGTACTATGTGAATGGCACGTCCTAGACGGCGTAGAAACCCTTTGCGGTGCGTATGGTGGTCATATCGGCTTGTGTCTGTTGACGGATTTGGATACATTGACATAGATAGGAGTATTCCCGGCTTGTCTGAAATCCATCATGAATATCATGTTCATATATTAAGATAACCTTTGGCGAGATATCTTGACAGGTGCTGGTCTATGTCTTACATATGCATGACCAAAGCTTCTACCAGTAGATACTACAACAATGTTTTCTTCTTTAGCTACAGCACGTTTGATTCCGGAGCATAGCTCATGTAAAACTTTTTGCGACCGGCGCTAGGTAGACCATCGTAAAGTTCGTGCACCAGCATGAAATTCGGAAAGACGGTCCATACGAGCAAAGATTAAGCCGTCCCTTTGACCCGGTTGTCGAAGCCCTTATTATGTTAAAATTGAGACATTCTATCTACTATCCAACATAGTGTTTATGTCATATGTGCTACCTGAACAGACAAGAGTGCAGTAAACGGCTGCGTTGGGAAAAATACAGAGAAATCAGTATTTGCTTTGATAGGTTCTATTTTTATTAATTATGTCTACAGTCTTTTGAAAGAGGTCCAATGGTCTGTCTCTGTATATGATGGCTTAAAACTTATAAGTGGCGTTTTTGTGACGCTTTTCTGATATAAAGTACCAATAAAGAAAAGAGCAATAAGTTCAGCCATACTGAAGATTATTCTTCAAGAAGTGCTGATAATGTCTTGTGGTCCGTTAGTAGCTTACGCTTTACATGTTGTAGTCGGTTTCTAGGTTATTCTTAATCCTGCGACAGGTTACCTGCTATTTAACCAATATTATGTTTGGGAACTTAATCATGCTGTTACTAATTGTGAGCTGCCTGAAAAGGATGATAATAAACGTATAGTTCATCTGATACTAGCAGGGTTAATGATTTTATATGATACAGTGTGCTTCATGGATGTGTTCTGATCAGTAGATTAGCTAAATGAAAGCTATAACTGCAATTAAGGAAAATGCCTTCGTAATTGTTGATGATGGTTGTATATTAGTAAGCAACATTATGCGTTAGTGTACGTCAGATACGACAAATATGTTAGCAAAACATCCTTTATCGGTTATCTAGAACTTGGTCACTGATTCCTCGCCATTATGAACAAAGCGGCATATATAGTCCATATTATAACATCTCTCGAGCCTTTTAACATCGTTCTTTTTTCCGATGCAGCCAGAAGAGTAAATCTATCCAATGCATCAGCGTGAAATGTGTTCTGTTTTGAAATAGACGCAACTAATGTTCAAACCCTAGAATTTGTGAACCTACTTTGAAAGAAGGTAGGCATAAAAGAGTCAATGGATGAACTAGAACCAGAAAGCTGAAACTTGGCTGCTTCACAGATTGCATGATATTCCGCATGGGACAAGCCGAAACGCTGTGATCCGTCCTCACTAACAACTTGAGAATTCATCCAATAAATTTGCTAAAATGTCGCTTTCACTGTGCTGCCTGTTCATAGAATGGCAAGCATTGATAAAAGGCGTCTATTAAGGCCGTCCTGTTACTGATATTTCCTTTACTTAGATGCAATCTGAGTGCAACAAGGGTGCGAATATCTACTAGGAGCTAACATCACAAATGCTGAGATCGACGGTTGTACTTTGATATCTACAGGTACGGTACGTTCAAATTGCTGAGATTTTTGTTACTTGTATGCTTTAGTTTGAAAGTGCACGATGATCACTTCTGTGTATATGCTTGTTCGTAGACAACAGCAAGATCCTTCAAGATTGTATGCTCATAGAATTATCTATATATTATCCGCATTTGCTATGGATGTTGCCCTTGCCTTAGGTTGCGATTCAAGCATCGCATCAAAAATATTTCTTTAGTTTGGTTGAACCATGAAAGGCATAGAATAGAAGTAAGCATACCATTTGCATCCGATCCGACGATATAGAACGGTTTTCTGTTTCTCATGGATGAGCTCCGCGGAATTTTCATAGCTTTATGGCACATTGACTGGAGGACGGCTCAATGCAAAATTGCGGTATAAACTCCAATAGAACTTTTACTGTCATAAGAACTTGCGGTGCTGTCGCGAAGATAAACTTGACTCCAGAGGAATACCCTATCTTTCACCTGACGGACATTTCCCCATTTTAGTAGCTCGGGACACTCAGCCATCATCTTGTGATTATGCACTGAACGGTAGACAAACAGATTTGGTTTTGCCGGGTCTCGTCGGGTAGTCACGCTAAGGTATAATATTGCATTTGGCTTTCTGTTCAGTCGTTTTCTCTTTCTTCTTAGTTTACAATACATGATTTGGCTGGATAGAACAGCGTTACTATTTATTCCGCTTATATTTCTTTATATACCATCCATACTATGCCAGGTTCATGCCACAAAGGTCGTTATTCTGGGCGCTGGTGCAGCGGGCATTGCAGCGGCAAGAACACTTACTAAAATGAACATTACGGAGTTTATTATTCTGGATGCGCAACCTTTTATTGGAGGTAACAAGCAACTGTCAACCATATCATCGGTACTTGCGCTAAAGACCCAGAGAAACAGGTAGAGTTCAACATGTACAATTTGGTAATTACCAAGTTGAGCTTGGAGCCAATTGGGTAATGCATATTAGGTTCATATCATGTGGATTAATCATGTGGAACCGTGACCTCGATGTTAAAAATTTGCTTTAATCTTTCCAGATATACGGAAAAGGAGACAATCCTATATATTGGCTGTCAACGCAGCACGGATTGGAAACAGTGAAAAACGATAAAAGCAATCTTGTATTCTTTGATACCAAAGGGCCTATTTCCTCGCACGTTGGTAGACCGATCTATGAATCGTTTAGGAACACAATGCAAGATCTTGTCAATTACGCTGGTACCGACCCCTTCTTAAAGCGTCGCCAGATAGCTTACAAACATGCTAATTGACTAATAGACCAGCGCATGAAACAAAATCGGGTGGATGTGTCTGGCAGGGTCGCACTCAGCTTGCTGGGGTGGTGTCCTGATACGCCTTTGAAGTCAGCTATAGAATACTTTGCTCTAGACTGGGAGTTGGCTGAACCAGCAGATATATCTTCCTTGGATTATGCTACAGGAACAATGGACATGATAGATGGTAGTTACCCTGCGGGCAATGAATTTGTCATTGACAAAAGGTTAAACATGCCGTTGCCACGCCTTGATTCCGGGTCTGATGTCTATCTCGGTAGGGGATTTAACTTTATTTTACAACAAGAGGCCGCCAGCTTTCTGGGGTATGATGACCCTCGCTTAATGCTTGGTAGCCGTATCTCGGATGTTTTCTATAACGATCATAATGTCATGGTTGTCACAGACAACGGACATACAATCGTAGCGGACTATGCAATATGTACTTTTTCGTAAGTCACTCAGTCAATGACTTGTGGGTTTTACCGTGTCCATAGGCTAGGTGTTCTCCAAGGAAACGATGTACATTTTCATCCACCGTTTCCAGAATGGAAACGGGAAGCATTGTTGAGCTTCCACATGACTACATATACTAAAATATTCCTAAAATTTGACAGAAAGTTCTGGGAAGATTGGCAGGTAAAGAAATGTCTTGATATTACACTGTATGGAACATGTAACTCTTGTACAGTTTGCCGTTTACGCTAGCCCCAAGTCGGAAACCGGTTCACAGTATATCGTATGGCAAAATCTCAATGCGCCGGGCTACCTTGGTGAGCGGGAACATATATTGATGGTTACTACAACGTATAAAGACTCGGAACGGATCGAGCACATGATTGATAGCGATATTCAACGAGAAATTGTACAAGTATTAAGGAATATGTTTGGCCAAGACATCCCAGAGCCATCGGCTATCCTGGTTCCTCGCTGGCACAGTAACCCTCTTTTTCGTGGATCCTATTCGAATTGGCCCATTGGAGCTTTTGAGAAACATCATCAGAACTTGAGAGCTCCCTTAGGAGAAGTACCACGCCTCTGGTTTGCTGGTGAAGCTACATCGGAGCAACAGTACGGGTTTCTTCATGGTGCCTGGCTGGAAGGTATATCCATCGCAGAAAAGGTTGCAGACTGTATTACGCATAAATGTCCCGTGTCTTCTTTTGATGAATATGTTACTGGATGCGAAGACAATTTTCGCTTCCGTCGTCAGAAACCTTTAACGTTTTATAATCAAGCAGAAAAACGATCTGACCTTTTTTCGTAACGGTTAATGACGGGAAAGATATATGTATCGGCCCTTAACTACGATGTATGGCTGATCTTTACTCTTGCTATTTCGTACATAAACAATGAAAAATGTACCTAATTCTGTCGCCTATGTGTTGTGGTAGTGTTGAAGGGAAAAAACAATAAGAATTACTACAGTGCTACTTGTTATACTGATATAATGCTAATTTCTCACGGTGAGTTTGCATCCATTGGACGAAAGGAAAAGAACGAAAAGAAAACCCTCTAATACTTTGGATAGACAAACAGTAAAGAAGATAAAAAGTGGATAGCAAGCTGCATAAATAGGCCAAAGTGAACGAAGGAAAGGGTTTAAGACAGAGACAAAAGAAGAAGAATGAAAAGAAGTAAATGATCTGAAAAATAACGCGTCGGAATTGGCGAGGAGAGGCCATCCTCCGATATTATAGATCAGTAGAAAAAGACAGCAAGGAAAGTTTTAACCGTGCAAGCGGTGAATGTTTGTCAATAATAGTGCCAGAGTGAGGCACATACGATACTTAATTTACATAAACAAGTGTATATACTACTTGACAAAGGACGTTTACAAGAAAAGACAGTAGAAAAAGCGTACAAGAATATTCTATGAAAAGCAATGGCACCAAGGGAACGATTGAACAAATTATTACTGGTTCAGAATCGTCCAATGATCTGACAACGCCAATAACCTAACAATAGTTAAATATAATACAATAACAAACGTAGTTCACAAGAACAAACAAAAAGCGTAAAGGTGACATCAAGATACTTTTACTAGTCAGAATCCACTTTTACTTTTTTATCGTTTTTTTGCTCATGCAAAAATTCGTTCATTTTTTTTCACTTCGACTTTGGAGAAACCGTTATGGTTGTTTTGGAATGTGATAAGAGTAGCGTCAGATTCATCTGCACGATTCCAAGAAATCTATGGCGCCAATTTTGGTTACCAGCCGGTAGTTCTGACGACATGGTGGCAAATGTTCAACAGCAGCCAACGATAAAAATGACTCAATACTTAATGTTACATCATGAACGCTCATTCCTTTTATGTATTTATTAGGTTTACAAGGCATAGATGATGAACCAGATGTGGAGAAAACATCGACGTAAAAACTGCTATTGAATCGATGACAATGCAAACCACAGAGTTATCTGGTGCGCCGAAAGGAAGATAGAAGGAAGCATCGCGCCTTTCATCCTCGCTGGCAGAAATTCGAAACAAGGCATTGCAGATTCTGGATGAAATGCATTTTTCAACTATGTGTTTGGTTGATTCAATAACATCAAGCTGCCTGAAAAGACATGCATAGACAATCTGAAACAAACGATCAAATCCAATTGTGCCACCCCGATGCGACTCGAACGTATATAGCAATACAAATGACATAAATGGAATAAAAGTATGAATAGCTTATATCGGCCATCGTATGAACGCATCTATCATCCGTTTTACACTATGGTCCAAAAAATCATTAGTCGTTAAAACGCTTATACTTTGAAGTGACACGTGAAATTGCAAATATACTTAATATAGACTGGGTTGTGTTTCCGCAATTCTGCTCCATTTGTATGGAAATGCTGGCTGGCGCAATTGCTGTAAATAATATGAACGAGGTTATTATTATCAATTGTGTGGAAATTTACAGCCGAACCCAAATAGCTGACGTCTATGGAAAGAATTTCAGCAGTATAAAGCATCATCGTCTTCGGCCTCGTTATCCCCCATCTGACATCAAGTACCAAATTTGCGGATCATGACAAAAATAAACAATAATAGCAAGAAGCTCATCATCAGCACAAACCCTGGAATGTACTAATCACGTCGTTGCTGCAAATCAATGTCATTGCATCTCCTAGTGTCGCTGATATGGCATATCCATTTTGATCTCAATCACAACAACTGAAAAATAACTATAATTTTTCTTTATGTTGCGTCGATTAAGAAAATGAATTTGCTGGCTGAAAATAAACGAACACATGTAGTCTTTCATCATAACATACTTCACCAACTACAAATCAGGACGCGTTTCAATATCGTATTAGCATATACTCTGTGTCAATTACCTAGCACGTTTACTGATAAACATCGATCCTCGACCGTATACAATCTTAACGCTGACAGATCAGGATATGCGTGACTAAAATTAAGGCGCCAGGATAGCCTCTCAACCGTTTCTTTTTCTTTGTAGCCTGACATTTTCTCTCATCTGAAATTAACTGAGATTAACTTTGTTTTGCGTTTTACTAATCTATTCTGATGATTAAAGAAGTAACATTTCGTCATTGCCAATTCGCATAGAGATGTGTGTAAATTAGACAATTGTTCAAGCAACATCAACAATATCTCAACATTGTAGCTTTTACTATTAAACGTATAGGATCGACCAGAGCAACGTTTTGTAAACCAGTTATTGCTTTTAGAATCTTGGTCATCTTTTCCTCTGATTAATTCAGAATTCCATCAATTAGTCCAAGAGAAAAAAAAATAAAGATTGGATTTTTTAATTCTTTTGTGGAACCTTATTTTTAACCTTTATATAAACTAAAACAGTGATAAGATAGCTATAATTCATCCTAAATTAACAACCTACTTGGATTAAAAACATGGCAAACAATATAATTAAGAAAAATTCAAAGTACTTTTATGATTATTGTATTCTTTACCAAATAAAACGTCCTTGCTAAGGGAATTCTAAGGTATTTCTAAAGACTCAACCTCGAGCGGTTATCAGAAAAGGTTGTGTAGTGTAGTTCAAAGTAGTTTATTCGATGCATAGTGGCCATAATGCCAGTTTTTCATGGTGCGTTGGCCGCCTCATTGATCTAATTGTGCTAAAGGAATGTAAAAAACTCCATACTACTTGGAGAAAAAAATGAAAAGAGGTATGTCAGCATAAAAAGGATGGGGGTACAAAGCGGAGAAGTAATGTGGGGATGGTCAGTGCGGATGAAAAAAAACCCAGTGGGAAAAAATCCGACTGCCAGGGACATGGGAAAAGAGAGAAAGGAAGAGGCATCAGGTGACACAGAAAGGCGCACTGAGCAGACAAAGCGGAAAGGAGTGGAAGGGGGCAAGGACACACGAGGACCATGGAGACCAAGAGCGCAGCCATCACAACAGCGGAGAACCAAGCTTCAGGAGAGACCAACCGAGAACCGGAGAAGACCATCCATGGGGAGACAAGATAGTGCAACCTAATATTAGTACAGAGCCAAGAAAGAAAAGGTAAAAAGATGACTGCACAGACGAAATCAAATAAGACAAATTACAAAAGTCGAAACAAGATGCAGTTCATAAAGAGAAATACATGCAAGAAATAAAAATACATGTCAAGAAAATTATGCAACTCAATTGTGCCTGCGGTGCCTGTTGAAGGCAGCAATGAGCAGAGCACCGGGAGGAGGTTCAGGATCAAAGGTTTCGTCAGAGGTGGCTTGATCGATCTTGCGAAGGACAATGTGAAGGCGCTGCCACATGACTATCCACGGGCCGTAGGTAGAGGGAATCTTCCGAGGCAACAGATTGAGTGCATAATCCACCGGATGCATGGCAGGCGGGGGAAACGGATAGGTGACGCGCATAAGATTTTCCATGGCAGTCTTGGTGAGAGGGCATTCGAGAAAGTGATCACGATTTCCACGAGGACATCCGCACTGACATGCAACCGAGGGCGAAGGAGGCAACCAGGCAATACGCCACTTGACCAGACGGTGACGTTCTTTACTGGTGCAA